>BOPN01000223.1:52500-57500 GCA_017312705.2 Penaeus japonicus
AAAAATGGATATCACCTTTAAAAAAAAAAGACATTTCAAAATGTAAGTTTTGTTTCTCAAATACTTATTCAGATTAAACCACAATAGCTGCTTGTGATCTACCAGTAAAGTTTACACAAAACTGTCTAAACATAAAATTCACATATATTTTTATATGCATTGTCAATGGAAAATCATGTTGAATCAATTTGACCAACCAAGCAAAGTGACAGGAAAGTACTTACCCCAAAATCATTGTTAATGATGTAAAGAGAGCTGTAGTTAAGATGGGATATGTCCCGGCAGCTGGTACAGTCATCTTGCCTTAGCATATAATGTTAAGTCTTGCTAAAAATATCTCACAGCTTCAGACTCCTCACTGTCCAAAGTCCAGTGTATAAATATACCACTAAGGAAGTTTATGCATCAGCAGTAGTTGCAGCATTTGAAGAACTTCCAGACTGTTCTGCCTTGAACTTCACCAGCAGAGGTTTCCAGATATAAATCCCTCCCAGGATTCCGACAAAACTCACAAATGCCAGTTGGGGTACAGTCACTCTGAAAGTATTACCATTGTTAGAATTATTGTTTCTTGTGGCTGGGGAGCTATCATTTTTATATATACTGTTAACAGGTATTATGAGTACAGAAAGATGTAATATAAAAAAAAATGGCTACTTGAAAATTTGGAAAGAATGTATTGTATAAAAAATAATAATCTAAAAAGAGCAAGAACACAATACTATTACATAAAACAGAGTAGGTAGATGTTGCCTTGTCATCATTCATAAAAAATCATATTTTAACTTATACTTCCAAACAGTCAAGTAAAAAGAAAAAAAAGAGAGAGAGGGAATATTATACCATACTATTACTGGTCATCAAAATATGTATATAGTGCTAAACGCAATGTGTGTGTGTGTGTGCGTGTGTACGTGTCAGTCTGCATGCATTTCTTAGTCTATCTGTGTGCATGTGTTAGTCTGTGTGTCTGTGTGTGTGTCTGTCTGTCTGTCTGTCTGTCTGTCTGTCTGTCTGTCTGTCTGTCTGTCTGTCTGTCTGTCTGTCTGTCTCTAGAATATCCATCATAGAAACCACACATACATACATACAAGTAAATAAATATAAGCAACCCCTTGACCTGCTCGAGTCTGCAATTTTCATTAGAAGTATGGACGGACTCTCTCATTCATAAGTCACAAAATACGTCCAAAACCGAGATGGGTAAATTCTCCGAATAACGCCGCGTTACGAAATACCACAAAAGTGGTATCGATGGATTCCTCTCAACCTCTACTATTCATATATAGTGAAATTAATGAGCGCTTGCACCCCTGGACCCCACAATCTGGGTCTCTTTTCTTAAGGCACTTCGTGCTACCTCGTCCTACTTCGGGGCATATTTCGCTTGCAAAATCTTAACCCAATGACCACAATGAACTTTGCCTAGTTTTGAATTAATCCCTAGCCAAAGGGGGGCTTCGCCCCCCCCCTGTGTGTGTGTGTGTGTGTGTGTGTATGTGTTTGTTTGTGTGTGTGTGTGTGTGTGTGTGTGTGTGTGTGTGTGTGTGTGTGTGTGTGTGTGTGTGTATTTGTTTGTGTGTGTGTGTGTGTGTGTGTGTGTGTGTGTGTGTGTGTGTGTGTGTGTGTGTGTGTGTGTGTGTGTGTGTGTGTGTGTGTGTGTGTGTGTGTGTGTGTGTGTGTGTGCGTGTGTGCGTGCGTGTGTGCGTGCGTGCGTGTGTGTGTGCGTGCGTGTGTGCGTGCGTGTGTGTGTGCGTGTGTGTGTGTGTGTGCATGTATGCGTGTGTATTAGTCTGTGTGTACGTGTCAGTCTGCATGCATTTTTAATCTATCTGCGTGCATGTGTTAGTCTGTGTGTCTGTCTGTCTGTCTCTCTCTCTCTGGAATATCCATCATAGAAACCACACATACATAAATACAAGTAAATAAATATAAGCAACCCCTTGACCTGCTCGAGTTTGCAATTTTCATTAAAATAAGTCACAAAATACGTCCACAACCGAGATGAATTCCATGAGGCTAACATTCAAAACCCACTGTAGTCACTTATTAAAGTAGAATGCGTGATTATATACACAAATATTTCTCGGTAACTATATTTAAACCATCACAACATCCACGCCAGAAACCAATAGTTGGGAATACGTTGTCCTTAATGATGAATTATTTCACAACAGAAATGTATAGCACTCTTATCATACCCACGAGGTCTTCGGATCATATTAAGAAAGCGACAACCTTTTAAAACTTGATAAATAGGAAGAACTTTCCAGCTGATCCGACTGTCTTCGGCGTCTGCTCCGTGATGTAAACAAGAAGCAACTACGAGCGTACTATCGTATTTGCGCCTTTTATATATATGTTATTGAGCAGTGTACATTTGATCTTCTCTAATCTAATTAACTATTCGTTTATATCTTTTTTTTGGGCTTTCAGATCTGTTATGTAGATAACGAGCGCAAATAATTTTGCATTTCTATTTTTAATGGACATATCATCAGGTTATTATCTTTACTTCTATCTATCAGTTTTTTTGTCATATCCAGTTTCTTTACTTACTTTTCAACTCTATGACTTACACAAAAAGCGATTAACACCATGACCTTAGTCGCAAAGAAAGCGCAGTGGTTAGCGTGCCGGCCTCACATCCCCGTGGTCGGCAGATCAAGCCCCGTCCAATTTCGTGAGTTTCCACTGCCGCCTGGGGGTCATTGCCGTGGCTGGGCATCAAGGTGGGTAAGAGCAAAGGTCAAATCGCATCAATATTCGTTAGCACACTCTCTCACCTCGCTGTCACAGGCGGGTGTCAGTGCATATATGTCCGGCAAAGCATCTGCTCCGCACATCTGGCTTATCCCTATCATGGACTATCATCATCACAAATATAACCTTTGGGGGGAAAAAAAATTATGTACGATAGTAAAACAAGCATTCTCTTCATAATAAAAATCATCATATCAAAGAATATACGGGATTTGGATAAATTATAATTCTGAGACACTTTCCAAACATATTTACTAACATCTGGGATTATCTTCACGTTCCAGTTGATAAGAAAAAAAAAATAAATATCATTGTCTAATTGTATTTCGTAAGATCCTGTGTGTCGAAAATGAGTGCAGAGAATCCACGTCAAAAGGAAGAAGCGAGATTATTTGATACGGGAAGAGAAAACGACACATGATTATAATCTAAAGTTCTAGCATGTTACGTAGAGGAAGTCAGGTTGAGACATGGCTCATGTGCAGAGGATATCCGGGTATGTGAAAGGATAATGGTCACACACGCACACAGACACAGACACACACAGGGACACCGGGAGGAATAACGGTCAAGGGTGGGGGTGGGGGTGGGGGAGACGGGGTTTCGTAAAGGGACACTTTTTTTCGTCATATTCATCATCATGGCATCCTCATTAACCTATAATGTAAAATTCAAACACATCAGTCTTATTTCAAGTTTTGATATAGGCCTGGAAATTTTCACTTCAACTAAACTAATGAATGTAACCGTAAGAGTTCATTTGCCAAAATAGTCTTTCCTTTCCTTTCGATTTTTTCTACAAATTCATTTGTTATTGCTTTAGCGTCCGTTTTGTTTATATCTGCTTTCTGAATATGAGAAAACATATCATTCAGACGGTTTGCTTTTGTTTTGGTCCTCAACCATGTTTTGAGTCTGCGCATGGCTTCATGAACCAAGAGGCACGTTCTTGTAACATTTAAACATCCTGTGCACCTCTTGGTAATGCAATTTTGCGAGGGCATTGCATTGATTTTTTTTCGAGTGTTGAGATGCGTGTAACATTTGGCATCTTTAGTCCCCTCGTTGAGAGATTATCCAGTTGTCCTTTTACCAATTCTTCGTCGAGAAAGCCGCGTCGAAAGCTGTTCGGATCAACTCCTCTATCTTTAACTGATTTTAGCATGACCTCTTCTATAGCTTTCACTGTGGGCACATCCTCTTGTTCAGATCTTTGCTCAAGACTGGAAGAAACTGCATCAATTGATTCGTGGAATTGGCATTGCTTGGTCGCCTATAAATGGGAAGAACTTTCCAGCTGATCCGACTCTCTTCGGCGTCTGCTCCGTGATGTAAACAAGAAGCAACTACGAGCGTACTATCGTATTTGCGCCTTTTATATATATGTTATTGAGCAGTGTACATTTGATCTTCTCTAATCTAATTATCTATTCATTTATATCTTTATTTTTTTGGCTTTCAGATCTGTTATGTAGATAACGAGCGCAAATAATTTTGCATTTCTTGTTAAGGGTTACTTTTGATGGACATATCATCAGGTTATTATCTTTACTTCTATCTATCAGTTTTTTTTATCATATCCAGTTTCTTTACTTACTTTTCAACTCTATGACTTACACAAAAAGCGATTAACATGACCTTAGTGGCAAAGAAAGCGCAGTGGTTAGCGTGCCGGCCTCACCTCCCCGTGGTCGGCAGATCGAGCCCCGTCCAAGTTCGTGAGTTTCCATTGCCGCCTGGGGGTCATTGCCGTGGCTGGGCATCAAGGTGGGTAAGTGCAAAGGTCAAATCACATCAACATTCGTTAGCACACTCTCTCACTTCGCTGTCACAGGCGGGTGTCAGTGCATATCTGTCCGGCAAAGCATCTGCTCCGCACATCTGGCTTATCCCTATCATGGACTATCATCATCACAAATATAACCTTTGGGGGAAAAAAAATTATGTACGATAGTAAAACAAGCATTCTCTTCATAATAAAAATCATCATATCAAAGAATATACGGGATTTGGATAAATTATAATTCTGAGACACTTTCCAAACATATTTACTAACATCTGGGATTATCTTCACGTCCTAGTCGATAAGAAAAAATAAATAAATGTCACTGTCTAATTATATTTCGTAAGATCCTGTGTGTGGAAAATGAGTGCAGAGAATCCACGTCAAAAGCAAAGACTATATACGAAAGATAGGAAAGCACCTATCCTACCATTTAAAAAAAATGTGAGGCCGC
>BOPN01000223.1:62500-65000 GCA_017312705.2 Penaeus japonicus
TGATCCAAATGGTTTTCTTTGTCTCTTGCTCAACTTCATATAAGCCTTCCATTCCTTTTTGTTACTTTACTAATTTCTCGAATGCCTTGGTTTCAGTCTGTTTGGACCCATATAATAAGACTTGGAGGACACATTGGTCAAAATCTTTCTCTTTATATGATAATATAGAAGTGTAATTTTGACCTCGTAATATACGCCATAAAATTCTAAGAAAATTTCAACTTCCAGTCGATTTGCCGTTTTTATCGGCATCGCTGGATTTGTCACGTTTTAATATTGCCCGGCATACATGCTCATCATCAAGCTTCTAGTACTCGCCCTTAGTATCAGTATTTCTTAAATCAAACTTGACTGTTGAATACGATTCTTTAATTTTTCATGTTCATTTTAAGGCCAATCTTCAGACTTTCCCTATTTAAATCGCTTAGTAATTGTTGCAGTTCATTTGCTGACTCGCCGAAAAGAACAATATCATCTGCAAATCTTAGATTGCTCAAGTGCTCATTCCCTATTTTAATCCCTTTCTCCTTCCAATCTAACTTCTTGAATACTTCCTCCAAATACAAGCTAAACAGCTTCTTATCAGATGGTGTCGCTCTGCCTAACACCCTTTTTTATTGGTATTTTATTGGTTTCTGCATGTATTTTGATGGTCACTGTGCCATCTTTATACATATCCTCTAATAATCTGCAATTTATTTCCTCTACTCCTTGTTTGCGAATTGCATCTAGTACTGCAGATACAGTATCTGTACCGAATCGAATGCTTTTTAATAATCTATGAATGCCATACACAAGGGCTTCCTAAATTCGTTTGTTTTCTCTTTTATTTTGGGCTAGTGTGTGGATCTAGTCTGTAGTTGAGAATCCGCTGCAGAACCCTGCCTGTTCCCTGGGTTGTTTTGAATCTAATGTATTGGTGATACGGGCAGTGATGATATTTGGTAATAATATAGATTTACTGGTGGAGGTTTATATAGCTTCCAATTCTTTAAGTGTTTTGTGTCCCCCTTTTTATAATATAATTATTATTGTGTTTTCCAGATTTTTTTGTTTTGCCTGATCATAGGGACATTGTTAGGCAAAAAGATTGGCCAGTTTTACTGCCGCAATCTCTCCTGCATCTTGAATAAGATCTACACTAATACCGTCTTCTCTACCGTAATGTTTGGAACGTCTCTAATGGTTGTGTTTGTCTCCGTACGTGGTTGATCGTTTGAGTGGTATAAATCGTGATATAAGTCTTCTATTACTTTAACAATTTCATTTTTGTCAAGGTCACCCTCCATTAGGTTTCTGTACTTGCATACATTTGGTTTTTCCCTATTCCGAGCCTCCTCTTTGTTGCCTGCTGCGCTGCGCAGAGCCATTTTTATTTTTTTTGTATGTTAAATTTGCGTACATCCTCTTTCTTCTTCTTGTTTATCGTCTTAGTCAGCTTTGATAAGTCTATCTTGTCTCTGATTGATGTTATTTTCATGTTCCTACGCTGTTTCATAAGTTTGTTTTTTTTGTCTCTACTAAAAGCTTACTGAACTTTTCTTTTTTTTTCTTTATTCTCTATTTCAAGTGCAGCTTCCTTTAATATCTCACTGAATTGGTCGTTCATTTGGTCTGTATCAAGATCTTCGAGAGCTGAGTATTTGTTTCGGTTGTTAATACTGAATTCCGTAGCCCTATTCGTAATGTTAATTAGATTAACTAGAGGCTTCTGTATGAGCTTATTTCGTTCCCTTCGCTGTAATTTTACTCTACTTCTTACCAGTCTATGGTCGCTACCGACATTTATTTTATTGATAACGGTTATGTCTTGTACAATGTTGCACTTATTGGTGATTATGAAGTCAATTTCGTTTTTAATGCCAGATGGTGATTTCCATGTCCATTTCCTCCCAAGTTTCTTTTCAAAGAATGTATTCATAATTTTAAGGGATCGAGCTTCAGCGAATTCTATTAGCCTTTGCCTCTCATTTCTAAGTTCTATTCCATGTTTTCCAATCGAGGTTTTTCCATCTTCCTTATTTCTATCTGCATTAAAATCCCTCATAATCACGGTAAAATGGGTTTTTGCTCTATCGGTAGCTGTTTGCACATCTTCATAGAAGCTCTATATCTCCTCATCACTATGAATGCCAGTAGGAGCGTATACTCTTTCGCTTACACACTAATATTCTTTTCGAGGCGCTTGTGAACTAAGAAACCTACTCCTAATTTTGTTTGCTAACCAGGGGTTTACCTCTCCATGATAGTAAGGACTATCATTTAGTGTTTCTGTTCTCTGCCTAGTCTTCTAACTTCAGAAAGTCCTACAATATCCCATTTAATAAAGGAAAGTTCCTCAAGCAGGCCAAAAGATCAGATTCTAATTTTCAGAGTCCTTAGAGACAGGGGAACAAATCTATCATTTTTAGGTGCCTGGGTCTAACGATATTTTTAGCACCCTCTGCTCCGGAACGATCCTGATCGCCATTAGCGGACTACAGTCTTCATTTCGGGAATA
>BOPN01000223.1:70000-72500 GCA_017312705.2 Penaeus japonicus
TCCCTTGCAGAATAATTCCATCTTGCCCTCTTTCCCTTGCAGAATAATTCCATCTTGCCCTCTTTCCCTTGCAGAATAATTCCATCTTGCCCTCTTTCCCTTGCAGAATAATTCCATCTTGCTCTCTTTCCCTTGCAGAATAATTCCATCTTGCCCTCTTTCCCTTGCAGAATAATTCCATCTTGCCCTCTTTCCCTTGCAGAATAATTCCATCTTGCCCTCTTTCCCTTGCAGAATAATTCCATCTTGCCCTCTTTCCCTTGCAGAATAATTCCATCTTGCCCTCTTTCCCTTGCAGAATAATTCCATCTTGCCCTCTTTCCCTTGCAGAATAATTCCATCTTGCCCTCTTTCCCTTGCAGAATAATTCCATCTTGCCCTCTTTCCCTTGCAGAATAATTCCATCTTGCCCTCTTTCCCTTGCAGAATAATTCCATCTTGCCCTCTTTCCCTTGCAGAATAATTCCATCTTGCCCTCTTTCCCTTGCAGAATAATTCCATCTTGCCCTCTTTCCCTTGCAGAATAATTCCATCTTGCCCTCTTTCCCTTGCAGAATAATTCCATCTTGCCCTCTTTCCCTTGCAGAATAATTCCATCTTGCCCTCTTTCCCTTGCAGAATAATTCCATCTTGCCCTCTTTCCCTTGCAGAATAATTCCATCTTGCCCTCTTTCCCTTGCAGAATAATTCCATCTTGCCCTCTTTCCCTTGCAGAATAATTCCATCTTGCCCTCTTTCCCTTGCAGAATAATTCCATCTTGCCCTCTTTCCCTTGCAGAATAATTCCATCTTGCCCTCTTTCCCTTGCAGAATAATTCCATCTTGCCCTCTTTCCCTTGCAGAATAATTCCATCTTGCCCTCTTTCCCTTGCAGAATAATTCCATCTTGCCCTCTTTCCCTTGCAGAATAATTCCATCTTGCCCTCTTTCCCTTGCAGAATAATTCCATCTTGCCCTCTTTCCCTTGCAGAATAATTCCATCTTGCCCTCTTTCCCTTGCAGAATAATTCCATCTTGCCCTCTTTCCCTTGCAGAATAATTCCATCTTGCCCTCTTTCCCTTGCAGAATAATTCCATCTTGCCCTCTTTCCCTTGCAGAATAATTCCATCTTGCCCTCTTTCCCTTGCAGAATAATTCCATCTTGCCCTCTTTCCCTTGCAGAATAATTCCATCTTGCCCTCTTTCCCTTGCAGAATAATTCCATCTTGCCCTCTTTCCCTTGCAGAATAATTCCATCTTGCCCTCTTTCCCTTGCAGAATAATTCCATCTTGCCCTCTTTCCCTTGCAGAATAATTCCATCTTGCCCTCTTTCCCTTGCAGAATAATTCCATCTTGCCCTCTTTCCCTTGCAGAATAATTCCATCTTGCCCTCTTTCCCTTGCAGAATAATTCCATCTTGCCCTCTTTCCCTTGCAGAATAATTCCATCTTGCCCTCTTTCCCTTGCAGAATAATTCCATCTTGCCCTCTTTCCCTTGCAGAATAATTCCATCTTGCCCTCTTTCCCTTGCAGAATAATTCCATCTTGCCCTCTTTCCCTTGCAGAATAATTCCATCTTGCCCTCTTTCCCTTGCAGAATAATTCCATCTTGCCCTCTTTCCCTTGCAGAATAATTCCATCTTGCCCTCTTTCCCTTGCAGAATAATTCCATCTTGCCCTCTTTCCCTTGCAGAATAATTCCATCTTGCCCTCTTTCCCTTGCAGAATAATTCCATCTTGCCCTCTTTCCCTTGCAGAATAATTCCATCTTGCCCTCTTTCCCTTGCAGAATAATTCCATCTTGCCCTCTTTCCCTTGCAGAATAATTCCATCTTGCCCTCTTTCCCTTGCAGAATAATTCCATCTTGCCCTCTTTCCCTTGCAGAATAATTCCATCTTGCCCTCTTTCCCTTGCAGAATAATTCCATCTTGCCCTCTTTCCCTTGCAGAATAATTCCATCTTGCCCTCTTTCCCTTGCAGAATAATTCCATCTTGCCCTCTTTCCCTTGCAGAATAATTCCATCTTGCCCTCTTTCCCTTGCAGAATAATTCCATCTTGCCCTCTTTCCCTTGCAGAATAATTCCATCTTGCCCTCTTTCCCTTGCAGAATAATTCCATCTTGCCCTCTTTCCCTTGCAGAATAATTCCATCTTGCCCTCTTTCCCTTGCAGAATAATTCCATCTTGCCCTCTTTCCCTTGCAGAATAATTCCATCTTGCCCTCTTTCCCTTGCAGAATAATTCCATCTTGCCCTCTTTCCCTTGCAGAATAATTCCATCTTGCCCTCTTTCCCTTGCAGAATAATTCCATCTTGCCCTCTTTCCCTTGCAGAATAATTCCATCTTGCCCTCTTTCCCTTGCAGAATAATTCCATCTTGCCCTCTTTCCCTTGCAGAATAATTCCATCTTGCCCTCTTTCCCTTGCAGAATAATTCCATCTTGCCCTCTTTCCCTTGCAGAATAATTCCATCTTGCCCTCTTTCCCTTGCAGAATAATTCCATCTTGCCCTCTTTCCC
>BOPN01000223.1:77500-80000 GCA_017312705.2 Penaeus japonicus
TAATGATGATGATATAGTTATGATGATAATGCTAGTTTTAATAACAATAATGATAATAATAACAGTTTTAATGATAATGATAAAGATGATGAAAATAATATCAATTATACTAACGAAGATAATATATATATATATATATATATATATATATATATATATATATATATATATATAATTTCCTTTACCGACCAACTCGAAAAGACATTAAATTTCAGGTCACGACAAGACATTGGAATGGCTCTCTGTGCTTGCCAAAACCGGGCAATGTCAAATTGCAAGTTGGATCAGTCATGTCAGAGGTCATTGAAGTGCCGGATCGTCGTGTCAACTATTCGCATGCCTTCCAGTCATTCAGGTGAGGCCTTCGTGTCATTTTGCCGGCCCGTTTTGAAGGTTGCAGCGTGCGGGTCGCTTCAAGGGTATTACTTGACTCTTGACAGGTCGCTGGTGCTCTCACTCACACGCATACTCTCTATCTATCTATCTATCTCTCTCTCTCTCTCTCTCTCTGTCTCTCTATCTATCTCTCTCTCTCTCTCTCTCTCTCTCTCTCTCTCTCTCTCTCTCTCTCTCTCTCTCTCTCTCTCTCTCTCTCTCTCTCTCTCTCTCTCTCTCTCTCTCTCTCTCTCTCTCTCTCTCTCTCTCTCTCTCTCTCTCTCTCTCTCTCTCTGTCTATCTATCTATCTCTCTCTCTCTCTCTCTCTCTCTCTCTCTCTCTCTCTCTCTCTCACACACACACACACACACACACACACACACACACACACAAATGTGTTTACAGTATTGTAATTACTTTCTCAAATCACTCTTTTTGTTTTAGGGTGTTTGCTTTGGGACTCCCCCCTCCCCCCTCCCCCCTCCCTACTTAGTCCATGGACAGGGAGCGGGCGAGGTGCCTTGGGCCCTCCAGAAAATCTTACGCATCTCTTGCGTATTACGAGTCATTGATTTCCAAGGCTGTGTGTTTCTACTGCACAGCGCCCTGGCGTATTCGCTGGCTACCACAGAGGAGCTCTAAATTGCTTCGCGGACTGTCATCGGGTCGCCAGGTGCCAACATGGCTCCCGTCGCCACATCGGTGTCCCTGGATTCCTAAACGGCAACTGACCAAATGGACGGACTGCACGAACGGACCTCCAGCGAAGGATGACGGGACGGGCAACAAGCGAACCAGACCTGACAACTAGAGTGAAAACACCAGTGGCACGGAAAGGGATTGTGAATCTTACGGTATCTTACAGTACAGAAGAAAAGGCGGAGCAGTTCCTGATATCTAAGAGGTATAAGGGAACAGTGCTGTTTGTCCCACAGAAAGGGAACTGGACCAATACTTTCTGCTCTGCGACGAGAGGATCGTTCGGGTGAAAAGGCACGCGTCACGAGGCGAGGAGCGATGCCAGCTGGTTGCCCTCATGAAAGGAGAAGTCCCGGAGAAGGCCTTCATATCTGGGGCGGGGTACAGGAGGGTGGCGCCGTATGTGGAGCCGCCAGTCCTGTGCCTCAAGTACAGCAGATACAAGTCAAGTACACAAGTCGCGGACCTGTCAGCAGGACGCCGGATGCAGGTTCTGCGACAGGAAGCATGACTCCAGGCTCTGCAGAGCAAAAATAGACAAAGGAGAGAGGGTGAAACTTTGCTGCTGCAATTGCGGAGGTTTGCACAATGCTGGGGCTCTATCATGCAAGGCGAGGCCAAGGGTGGAACCTAATTCCTCGGCTTCCCATAAAGAAAAAGGCAAGAGGACTGACCACCAGACGACCTGAGCAGGAGAGTCTACCTATGCCGCCCCCCCAGTGCTTGGTTGCAAGGCCCACCGCGAGGACTGCAACTCCAGGAAGATGACGCGAATGCCATGAACGGACAAACCAATAGCCAGACGAGAGAGGATATTACAGCCAAGGAAACGATGAGGGACAGTGATGCAGATTCTCTTATAAAAGAGATATCTGCAATTGCTGGAATGTACAGAGGATGGATGTAATTGAAAAAAGGCTTGCGATGGGGATGGATAGTGGTGTAGAAAACAACAAAAAGGGAGTGGAGGCTGAGGAAGAAACTCCCGTGAAAGAAACCTCACTAAAAGACAATAATGATCTGGTGGGGAAGGAAAACAGAAAGCAAAATTACGATTAAGGGCAAAGAAAAAAAATAAAACAACGGCAACCTTAAGGTCATTGTTACTTAAGTGTATGTGTGAAAGTGTATGTGTGAAGCTGTATTTACAAGAAGGTGAAGTATATATTGCAAATCTATACATCTCTGGGAGATGCTTTGATCTCAGATACCTACCAATTTGCATGTACTCTGACTCGACTCTGATAGTGGGTGACTTTAATTCTAGGCATTAAAGATGGACAAAATCAATGATGACGCTATCAGATTTTAACGATTTCTCAAAGATAGGCCTGAGGCATGCTTGCTGGGTAGTAAAGAGGCGATACACATCAAGGGTGGACGACTTGATTACGCCTGTCTGCTTGGCGGTCAGGGGATTCAAGG
>BOPN01000223.1:90000-95000 GCA_017312705.2 Penaeus japonicus
CCTCGTCCCTTTTGGAACTACTTTGTCTGGCGGAGGTCGAGAAAGGTGACCGCGCAGAAAATCCGCCAATCAAGATATCTGTTCGCCCATTACTGCTTATCGGGACAGACTTCCCTTTCCTTCTCCATTCTATTGGCCAAGTGACCTCTGCAGGATTATCGGCTTTGCTCCTAGGATGGAGTAGGGCTCCGCGTGGCATCACTGTGTTTATAATTTAATAATTCTCTCTAGCTGTGCTGTATTTCATCAATAAAACCCAAACAGCTGATCGCTAGTTTCCCTGTTCCACCCAGTTAGTTGTACACCCCATGCAAATTGTACAAATGTTAAGATAAGAGTTGATATAAGAAAAATAACGGCATTGTAAATTACTGAGGTTACCCTATTCGGTATAACAGAAATCGTGCTGTCATGAGATGTGAAAAATAAATACCAGTATGTTTGAAAACCGATAGTTAACGAATGAAATGAGATATCACGAATTACTTGGTAGTGGACGATATTTCAGGGTATTGATACCATCACAAAAATTAGAGAGTAGAACCAACGCTCTGTGTAAAAATGGCGACGTGTCATGAATGACGTCACACAAAGGGGCCTTTGAGGTCAAGTGAGAGACGACCGCACAAAGACCAGGTCACGCCCGGAGCAAGGTGACATTAGGCGAGCCGAGGGGAACACGAGCAGGAGGGTCTTCTATCTGTCCTACCCTTGAGGTGAGAGTTGTGTACTTCATTTAGTGACAGTGCAAGGGTATTCCAATGGGGTTGATAAGTCAATTTATAGAGAGAGATAGATGATTATAGAACAAAGCAGTATAATAGAGAGACTTATTCTCGTAAATCTTGCCTCAGGCGCCATCTTCCTCGGCATGAAGGTGAAGTCCCCTCATATCGAGTTTGCCAAATTAAACCCGCTATAAGTAAGTGCACTCATTTCTGTTATGCCAGCAATGGGAAACCGCAAATTATTATAATAAAAACATTGGTAAGATAGTACTTAAACTACTGTACGTATTATAATGCTACTAGTATTAATTTTACACGACAGATGTATTGTGAATGTTTTATATCAACAGTGAAATTTAGATGTAATTTGATATATGTAAAACTTATGTAATCGTATAGAACGATATATCAATATCAATATATGCTGTAATGTGGTAAATCTTACGGTAATATTTTAAATCTTATGTCACGTCTCATAAATGTCACACGTGCCTCAAGTAAAGGTAATTCTCAGGAGAGGCTGAGCTTTAAGGCCGAGACTCCAAGCTGGATGCTCAGGTCATGACTGTTCAAGACTAACTAACCTGTCACGACTGACTCTCAACGAAGAAGAAAGAAGAATGAAGACAGAAATCTTCAGAGAGTGTCAGGGTTATTGTTATGAGAGATATGTATGACAAGTTATTTTTACATGTGCAGAGTTATTATGTAATTTAATATACAGCATATTCTCCTCTTTCTCTTCCTTCTCCTTCCTAATCCTTCTTGTTCTTGTTCTTATTATTGTAGTTGTCGTTCTTTTCCTTCTCCTTTTCCAACTCCACCTACTCCTTCCTCTTCTACTCCTACCTCTTACTTCTCTCCTTCATCTTCATCCAACCCAGCTTGATTATGATTCCTCTTCACAGTAATTAAAACTGCAGGTATAAACGAACAGCCCTAACACGTCGAGTAACCAATTTATTTCCCTGTTGAAGTTTATCCTGATCTAAAATAAGACAACAAATTAATGTCCATACCTCGGCTGTTGCTTTTCTCTTTTATATGAGAATTAACCCCTTTTGAGTGACTCGGATGAGAGGGATATTAATTAACCCTAGATTTAGGATATAAAATAGATACCCAGGTAAAGGGCCGTTACAGGCTACCGCATCTATCAACCTTCACGTACCATTAATCCTTTTTCTTCCGCCAAAGAAAAGAAAGGAAACATTATCTACCATATGTCGACAATTCTACGTACCAAACTGTACTCTACCTTAATACCATTCCTTTCTAGAGGACATGGTTTCATCTGGTACCTGGTGGTTGCTGGTGGAGTGATATTGGCGGTTCCAAGTGCTTGTCTCACAATTATTCTCAGACGACGAATGAACCACAGTTTCTCTGGTTAGTCTGTGTTTGTTTTGTTATTGTCACCTGGTAATCCTCTCACCTGCATGTTGTTTTTTATAGTAGTGTTATAATTATTGTTATTTTATTGCTGATAATAGTTATGCTAGCAATGCCTCTCTTGTTAGTATTGTTGTTTCCAGTGGATACTAAACGAAGAGCACAATATACAGTAGACTTTAACTTGCACGAATTAGACATATCCTACAGCATTAGGTATCTGATAAACCTCACTTTATAGACCGGGGAGGTAAAACGTCCATTGGAACAGCCACACTGCTGAAATGATCAGCTTAAATTCAAATTCCTCAACAGTTTACTATGGTTGGATGATATTACCTTTCCATATTTTTTTATCATATTTCCAATGGTATATAATTCTGACGTTTATGTGCATTACGGGGAGAATTACAACCCTGTGTGTCTTTATACAAAAGTATCATTAACTCTACATCAGTATGGCTGTTCCCCGTCATTATTCAGCATTGTAAACTGTGCGAACACCTAGCGTGAATAAATAAATATAGATGGAAATATGGACACTCTACATAAACAAGCAGCTCCTTAAGTACAGAAAAGGGGCGTGGCTTCAGTGTCAGTAAGGATACCAAGTCTCCAAGTCAATTTGCTCGAACCACTTTCATGTCCAGTTATTACTTTTGTGGCCGATGGACGCTAGGCACTGAAACACATTATATGAGACGGTTTTAAACCCCATTCAAACTTTCCAGAAGACGGTATTGCCAACTCAGGATCAACGACTAAAGCCAAGCGACCTCCCATGACCGTCATGGTTCTGTACATGAGAGAGGACTGCGACCACTTGGCGAGGGTGTCCACTTTCATACACGACCTGAAGAGCAAGCTGGATTGCAAGGTACTGTACCTTTGTTTCTCTCTCTCTCTCTCTCTCTCTCTCTCTCTCTCTCTCTCTCTCTCTCTCTCTCTCTCTCTCTCTCTCTCTCTCTCTCTCTCTCTCTCTCTCTCTCTCTCTCCCTTTCTCGCTCTCTCTTTCTCTCTCTGTCTCTCTCTCTCTCTCTCTTTCTCTCTCCCTTTCTCTCTCCTTCTCTCTCTCCTCTCTCTCTCTCTCTCTCTCTCTCTCTCTCTCTCTCTCTCTCTCTCTCTCTCTCTCTCTCTCTCTCTCTCTCTCTTTCTCTCTCTCCCTCTCTCTCTGACTCTCTCTTTCTCTCTCTTTCTCTCTCCTTCTCTCTCTCTCTCTCTCTCTCTCTCTCTCTCTCTCTCTCTCTCTCTCTCTCTCTCTCTCTCTCTCTCTCTCTCTCTCTCTCTCTCTCTCTCTCTCTCTCTCTCTCTCCCCCCCCCTCTCTCTCTCTCTCTCTCTCTCTCTTTCTCTTTCTCTTTCTCTTTCTCTCTTTCCGCCTCTCTCTCCTTTCGCATCTCTCTCTTTAATCAAATTATTATCAATTGCACTATCCCCCTTTTCTCCCTCCTCCACAGATCCTCGACATCTACGACGACAAGAACACCAGCATCCTCGAAGATCCTCACGGTCACATCCTCGAGACGATGTCCTCCAGCTCCTGCACCAAGGTCATCCTACTCCTGTCCTCGGGGGTCACGAGGCTGCAGAGGTCGCTCTTAGATAATGACCCAGGTCAGTTAGTTAGTTAGACTGGGATAAGGTTAGTTTACATGTTGCTATATCAGATTCTCTCTCTCTTTTTCTTTCTCTCTCTCTCTATCGCTCTCTCTTTCTATTTCTCTTTCTCTCTCTCTCTCTCTCTCTCTCTCTCTCCCTCTCCCTCTCCCTCTCCCTCTCCCTCTCCCTCTCCCTCTCCCTCCCTCCCTCCCTCCCTCCCTCCCTCCCCCCCTCTCTCTCTCTCTCTCTCTTATTCTCTTTCTCTTTCTGCCCCTTCGTATCTCCCTCCGTCCCTCACCAACTCCCGCTCTCTCGCAATCACACTCACCTTCACGTCTCACCTCTCATCACCTTCCCCCTCCCTCACCCCACACCATCTCTCAATCCCTCCCTCACCCCCTCCCTCACCCCCACACCATCTCTTACCCCCTCCCCTCCCCCTCTCTCACCCCCTCCCCGCCCCCTCCCTCACCCCTCCCTCACCCCCACACCATCTCTCACCCCCTTCCCTCCCCCTCCCTCACCCCCACACCATCTCTCAATCCCTCCCTCACCCCACACCATCTCTCACCCCCTCCCTCACCCCCACACCATCTCTCACCCCCTTCCCTCCCCCTCCCTCACCCCCACACCATCTCTCACCCCCTCCCTCCCCCTTCTCCAGCCACGGAAGCGCCGTCCGCAGTCCTCGGCGGAAGCGAAAAGGACGAGCACAAGGGCCGCGTCTTCCTGCTGGCGCTGAAGAGGTTGCACGAGCCCGACCTCGTCTGTGATTACGCCAGGATCTTCGTTGTGAGGTGAGGGAGTGAGGGATAGGAAGGAGGGAATGAGTGAGGGACAGGAGGGAATGAGTAAGGGAAAGGAGGGAATGAGTGCGAGACAAGAGGGAATAGATGGGATAGATAGATGGGATGAGGGATTAGGAGGAGGTGAGGGAGTGAGGGAATGGAAGGAGGGAGTGAGGGAAAGGAAGGGGGGAGTAAGGGAAAGGAGAGAATGAGTGAGAGACAAGAGGGAATTAGGGATAGAAGGGAGGAGGGATTAGGAGGAGGTGAGGGAATGAAGGAAAGGAAGGAGGGAGTGAGAGACAGGAGGGAGTGAGGGAAAGGAAGGAGGGATTGAGGGAAAGGAGTGAGGGAGTAAAGTATAAATTAGGGAGGGAAAGGAATGAGTAAGGGAAAGTGGTGAGGGAGGAATTAGTGAGGGAAAGGGATGAGGGAGTGAGGGAGGAATAAGTGTGTGAAAGGAGAGTGAGGGAGGAATGAGTGAGGGAAAGGAGGGAG
>BOPN01000223.1:102500-105000 GCA_017312705.2 Penaeus japonicus
TATCTCCGTCTCATCCACATCCTTACTTCATAACCTCCATAAGAACTAACTTAATGATGACAATGGGTATATAAAATACAAATATATACGAAGTACAAATGAACTATATTTGAGAAAAAAATGGATATTTTCTGACACTTTATGTGACTGACTCATTCTCACCGACTCCAAAATACTTATCCTTCATGTTGGATGATTTTGCATTTTTTTCGATTTAGTGAAACTGCAATTGTAGGTTAAGTACAATCAAATATATATATACGTTATGTAATATTTTTTAAAACCTACGAGTCACCTGTGGTAAAAGAAATACAAATAACAATAACATTTACAAAAAAAAAATCACGCCACCCTCTAAGTGCGCCACATAAAAAAAAAAAAAAAAAGTTCGTAACCACTAATTCAAATATATTCTTCCTCGCATTAACACGCACTCGCCCTCACCTTCATTAAAATACTACACAAGACAAGGCTACACATGCCATAGAGATTTATGACCACATATGACACTCACAAGGCTACACAAAAGCTAATAAGAAGCATCAAGTAATTTCTTCTTTCTCTAAGAGGAAATGGCGTTAAGAAAAATAGTCTGTAATATTGTTATAAGACTTCATTACACAGTGGTACATTAAGTTTAAAATAATTGAATGTGTTTAGTCTTTTATTTAAAAGGCTATTATACAAACGAGTGTATTTATAATCCATAAAAAACTATTTTGCGGGTCCCTTGGCCATGTCCTATATATTTCACATTATAGAAAAAAAAAAATGCACTACTGGATCACCTCAAATTAACATAAGTCCAAGACTTTCATAAAGTTGATCATAGATTTAATTGTATTTGAGGGTCACCTTCTTATAAGAAACATTTATGACGTAATCCTTCACCTCGATATAGCGGCCTTGAAGTTATTTTAACTATCTCTCAAATACACGCCCATTTCGAGGCCCTTGTGTTATATGCAACTTATAAACACTTAAGAGCAGCGTCCTTGTAATATATCAAAAGGTCAAACACTCGAAAGGATAGAAGATAAGGAAACATATGTTATTTCCTAATTTTAATAGCATCGGGACGTGTGACGTTCGATATCGTCGCATTTCTAAAAGATCCGTCTTTTTCCCGAATTTTCGCCAGATAACCAGAATTAAATCCATTCCTCGACATAGATTGTCCCAGCCTTTAATAAAAATCCCCAAAGGCCTTAGAATTAAAGGATGATAAGATACCCTAGAGAAAAAAGGAGTCCAGTGCGTCCTCGGAAATGCACCATAACAAGGGTCGAGCAGAGACTTGTCACAGCACAAAGAGGAGGCCATGAGAGGAGTTTAGCCGCTGAGATTTGTGGTTTATGGTCAGCCTGACATCGAGCGTGGGCGTAGTGACCTCTGGTGTGGGCGTGGTGACCTCTGGAGTTCGGGCGGGCATAGCTGGGCTCATGAGTCTAGCAGCACAGGGGGGCGCAGACCCCGTGGCTGCCCCCGGGGGAGTCTTCTCTGTCAACTTCAACCAGGATTTCTCGTGAGTGTCTCCCTCCCCATCAAAAAAAAAAATAATGGGGATTTCAGGGCAGGTTGTCAGGGTATTAGGGGATTGAGAAGGGATTTTTTTTTTACTCGTCTTACGCGTGTGATTGCCAGGGTGTGTGTGTGTGTGTGTGTTTCTGTGTCAGCTGGTCATGCAGTATGGGGTGTTGGTGGTTGTGGTTGTGGCTGGTCATGCACTATGGGGTGTTGGTGGTTGTGGTTGTGGCTGGTCATGCACTATGGGGTGTTGGTGGTTGTGGTTGTGGCTGGTCATGCACTATGGGGTGTTGGTGGTTGTTGTTGTGGTTGGTCATGCACTATGGGGTGTTGGTGGTTGTGGTTGTGGTTGTCTGGAAGGGAGGGGGCGTCCCAGGGACAGAGGGGACCTGACAGCTACTTGGTTGGGTGGGTTGACAGATCTTAGGCTTGATTTCGAGTGTGATCTTGTGGGAGAAAACATATTAGGCCATTAGCAGCGAATGGCATGATTTGCTGCAAAGGCAGAGTCGGTCATAGATGCGGATGGCATCGTGCCAGACATGTAAAACAGCCATCCTACTGCGCAGACCTTTTTTTAATACCCCGACCAACGGGTTAATTGGCATTGCTGCAGTTTATAGGTCAAGGCAATTAAGGTATGGACCCAGTCGACTGATAAAATGCAAGGCACTTTTTTTTTTATCAGTGATGTTTCCATTACAGAATAGAAATTTAAACAGTTTTCTAATATACATTTTTAGATTTATAAGAATCAAGCGTAGACTGTGTTATGTTTCTATAACCTTCATAACAAACCGTACAATTTTGCCGATTGCATTTTAGTTTGTAGCTAGATACTACGAAAACAAAATGTGTATGTGTGTGTGTATGTGTGGGGGTGAATATGAATATTTTAATATGCATTTGGTCTCTGCCTGATGTAGAAAATCCTAAAATAATGTACTGTGCAATATGTGCTTTTAATAAAATT
>BOPN01000223.1:132500-147500 GCA_017312705.2 Penaeus japonicus
AACAGCTCCCTAAATCCATCCCAAGTAATGTCATGAATTTGCTTAAACCTGTAGCATAATGATGGTCAAAATACTAACCAACCCAACCCAGGTTGACCGCTAACTCAACATAACCTGTAAACATAGCTCTAACCTCATCTAAACCACATCCCGAAAGTGATTTGAATATATCCCTAACTCAGGCAGAACCAGCATGACTTGAACCTCGTAACCAGTGTGACTGAAACATACAACCACTGTAACTTAAACTGAACCAGTGTGATCTACTGTATCCTGTTATCCTGTTCTAGTCCTTCACCAACTTACTAGTTTGTTGTATAGTAAAGAAACTTTTTTTTTTTTATATCACAGACCTGTTATCAAGGGCAGTAGGGATTGTTTTCATAGAAAAGACTGAATTTTATCCTGTTACATGAGGTGTCTGTGAAATGCAGTGATAGATTATAGTCAGATTCTGTAAATCTTTTAAGGAAGTAGAAAGAAATATTCTTTAAGGTTTTAGACACTTTTACCGAGTTTGAAATTCATGTGAGGTTGGTATGACCTTAAAAGAGTTTCACAAAACTTTTGTCATTGCTTAGGTAACAGTCCATACAAATAAAACCTAATGATACAAATTAGTTAATCATTTATAAAGATTCTGAAGCTACCATTAGTGTCTTACCTCACCTCAAGTAGAGTTACATTTATATTACATGACCCGCCTTTATCTCGATGTTTCATATATTTTGTGAAGTGATCTGTTGCGATTAAACCAAGAAGTTCACAAAAGATTTAAAGACATGGGTCACTGCACAAAGGCATAATAAACAATCCATTCTAATCCATAGTGTAAATGGTGTATTGTAATGTTACTCATAAATACCAGATTCTTTTTTAACCCATTCACGACGGGGGTATTCCAGCCTTGCATGTTACAATGCCGGGGCTCTCGAACGCATAGGCCTAAATCACTTAAATAAACGACGCTGTATGGTGTCACCCAGCGAACGGGCCTTGAATGCGCGGTACCGTAGTGTACCACCCGTCACGAGAGGGTTAATTGTGCATCAGGGTGAATCAGGACAGAGTTTCAACCCCAAGTAAAACCAGTTAAAGTGTTTGAAGATTTTTCTTTTATGTTTGCCTCATTCTTATTACTCATCCTCCTCCTCTTCCTCCTTCCTCTTTCACTTTGTTTTCTTCTTCATCATGTATCACCTCCTTTTTTTCTTTCTTTTTTTAACCTCTTATATGGTAGGATGTGTCATCCAAAATGGAAAACCATATATATCTTGTAAATAATACCAGCTCCTGTGTTGAGAAACCTGCTTTCCTGCAGATCCTGTCAAAGGAGTTTGTACAGGAGGATGTTCTTAACCCATTCACGCTGAGGCGATTCCGGCCTTGAATGGTCACAATGCCAGGGTTTTTGAGCGCATAGGCCTAACGCCTCGGGATTCTCAGGCGCCCTAGCCGCGAGCCTAGGCTGTCCGCTCGCTCACCCTGTGCGCCGGCCTTGGCCAAATATCTCATTGCCGGCGTCTGACGCAAAAACCATGAAACGTGTCAGAATGTCTTCCGGCGTGAATGGGTTAATGCAGTGGTATAGGTCCTCATTGGCCGCGTAGTATTGTAAATACTTTGTGGAATGGGCATTCTGCTTTGTATTGTTCTTTTTATTATTATTTTTAGGAGATAAGCATTTCATTTTGCTGTAATTTAAGAAATTGATATGGACCTGTAATTTTTTTTTTCTTTTTTTATGTTCAGACTCCTTTCAACAGAGTTTGGAAAGTAATAATTTAATTTTAACTATTAAGAGAGAAAACAAATACTCTAATGGGTATTTCATGCACACAAAATTGAGAAATTAAAATCTAAACTAATTCAAAAGCTTCAACACCATAATTCTTCCCACGAAAACTCATTCCTATCCACGCATCCATAATTCCGAGCACTTGCAACAACACTAGACACTGTTTCTGTGATAATACGTCACCATTTTCCCTTTAATTGAAAAAGAATATTTATAACAAAGATAACAGCACGAATGATAATAGTAATAATGATGATAACACTCTGGCCAAGCAGCCGCGGCCACTACAGCAGAGTATTCCTTTTCTCGGCAGATTCGGACAAGATGAGCGAAATGGCGGCAGCGTGCGAATCTCCCCCTAAGAGTGTCCTTAAGTTCGACGATGATTCAGAGTTCCCACCTGTGTAACGGATGGAGTTCTGGGTCCACTGGGGTTCTTCTGCTTTCTCCGGTTTTAGATTTCCTGTTTCTCTTCTCCTCTTCTCTTCTTCTTCTTCCTCTTCCTCTTCCTCTTCCTCTTCCTCTTCATATTATTTTTGTCCTTTTTCTGGAACTTTTTTTCACTGTTGTATTTTCGTTCGTCTTATTTTTCTCCTCTTTTTTTTTTTTTTTTTTTTTTTTTTCTTTCTTTCTTTCTTTCGTTATTTCCTTCCTTTATTTTCCTTTTCTTTAACCTAAGTCTAAGATTTTTGGGTGTGTGACCACAGTCGTCTTCTAACACTGTGAATTGGATTTGAATCTAACGAACGTCGGAGAATTAAATGGGCCAATAGAGATCTATTTTCGGTTTTATTTTTATGCTTTTTATTTATTATTTTTATTTTTTTATTTTTATTTTTTTTTTTTCTTGAATGATTTATTTGATTTTTTTATTTTTTTTCTAGTTTTTGTCTGCCTTTCTTTTCTTTTACATTTTCCTTTTTATTTGTTTTACAGTCATCAAACTGCTAAGTATATGTATTTAAATCAGCATGTATGTTTGTTTATGTGTATGTGTGTGTGTGAGTTTGTGTGTCTATATGTGTATATGTTTATATATGTGTATATATATGTATATAACTGTGTATATGTATATATATGTATGTATGTATGTGTATATGTATGTATGTATGTATAATATTTATATATATATGTATGTATGTATATATATACACATATGTTTGTATACATTAATATATATTCATTTATATTTATATGTGTACATAAACATGTATACACATGTACTCACTCTTGCATTTCGGACACTTGCCCTTTTCTCACGTTCTCACCATTGATGTTGCAAGCGATCATTCAGTGTAGATGGCAGAATGCTTTGTATGTGTGAATTTGAAAACTTTATTATAGTTGTATTTTTAGTTGTTTTTTTCTCTTTATTATGAATTTGTATTCTGTTGTGTAGGGGGAAATCTATAAAGACAGAGATTTTGATGGATTATTTTTCTTTATTTGCTCAATCATGAGATTTCTCCCCCTTCCCCCCCTCCCCTTTTTTTTTTCTTCTTTTTTTCCCTCATTTTACTAAAGTCTACTTAGTATGGATGTGTATATGTATTTATTTATTTATATGTTTTTGTAGGGAATTTGATGATGAAGGCTTCCCTGATTAATTAAAGAAAAAAAAGAAAAAGAATGTAAGCAGTTTATTTCAGCTATATTGAGAGTTTTTTTTAAGGTTTATGAAAACAGATGTACACACCCCTTTTGCTGCATACATTCCCCAGGTGATCATAGAGCCTGTGCAGTAACAATACCTAGGTCTTCTGGCCTACCTTGCCCATGATTAAAAAAAAACAGAATAAGCACATTATCATATTTGTTATCTGTAAGATTTTGACTTGTAATCTTATTCAAACCCATTGTCATTTTATTATTTGGTTGGGAAGAAGTGATCAGGTTATAAGACCTCAAAGGAGAAAGGCCTTTATCGTTCACTGGTTGCCGAGTGTGTTTTGATTACCGTGCAAGGGAAACGTGTACATGCATTGAGGGAGCGGAACCCTTTTTGTAGGTCATTTCTTATTTTTTTAAAAGAGCTTTGTCAGTAATTCTATAAATGTGAGATCAAGTGTATTTACTGGCATATCACTTGTACTTTCTTTTCAGTTGATGATGATATATTGTGATTGTAAACTAGCAGAGTTATTAAAAGATTATAATGTACATATTTTTTTTATTGAATATTTACACATACACATGCACATAAACAAGCACAAATGCAAGCACACACACACACACACATACAGAAAATCTTTGTCTTTCAGGCTCAATAAACAATGTGTGTTTTTATTTTCAATAGAATTTACTTAAGGGCCTTAATTGTTATTATTTGATATTTTTTCTTTCTCCAAAGCAATGAGTCACTATTAAAAGTGTCACTGTCTTTGTACTCTGTTACCTGTCTGTCGACCATGCTGTGTAGTCTTATCAGTTGATAGTGCTGTTGATCCACCTGAGAGTGCTTTGAATTTCAACTTATGACTTTTGTGATACTTGGAATCTTTAGCTTTAGGCACCTTCCTCCTCCCTCCACTCCCCCTTCTTTATCCTCTTCCTCCTCCTCCTCCCCCTCCTTTATCTTCCTCTTCTGCCACCTCCTCCTCCTCCTCCTTTATCTTCCTCTTCTGCCACCACCTCCTCCTCCTCCTCCTCCCCCCCCCCTCCTCTTCCTCCTCCTCCTCCCCCTCCCCCTCCCCCTCCCCCTCCCCCCCTCCTCCTCCTCCTCCTCCTCCTCCTCCTCCTCCTCCTCCTCCTCCCCCTCCTCCTCCTCCTCCTCCTCCTCCCCTCCTCCTCCTCCTCCTCTTCCTCCCCTCCCCCCTCCTCCTCCTCCTCCTCCTCCTCTTCCTCGCCCAAGGAACTAGACTCGGTACTAGTGCCAGGCAGTGAGGGCATTCATTTGTAAAAGTATCTTGTAATTTGTATCCATTCAAGAACACGATTTATGATTTTCTTTTTCCTCGTTCATTTCTTTTCATTTTTCCGGATGGGTGTGGTATTCAAAATAGGTGCCAAAATGTGTAAAGAAGACATTAGGGTTCCATTCAGAAATTATTTCCGTTATCAGCTTAAAAGATTTGCTATTTACGATCTTGCTTCTTGTATTGGTGAAAGTATATTTTAATATCACGAAAAGAAAAAAAAAAAAGAGGAAAAAACACAAGAGTAATTCTTTCTTTTATCTGTAAATTATATGAATGTAAATAAGTAGATTATTACATGAAAATGCATTATAGTACTCAGGCATGGCACAAGCATTGTAGTGTGTAAATCTTTTGTGTGTCAAGAAGTCACCCTTCATACACTCACTGTGTGAATAGTGTCAGTCTATCCATATCACATTTAAAAAAAAAAAAAGAGTTATACTATGTATGTATCAAGAAACTTTGTAGGGTTTTTTTTCTTCGATATTATTACTATAAAGGAATCAACTTCTTAGATCTTTAAGAGAAATTCTTATGATTAAGAAAGGGAATAGGAAAAATAAATAAATAAATAAAAATATATATATTGATAATCACATAATTCAAGTGTGAAAAGACAAGAATGTTCTGCATATGTATATAGTAAGTATGAGGGAAAAGACAGCCACGGCAAATACTTTTCGCGTAAACAAAAATCACAGTTAATAACGAACACAAGAACAATAGTGTAATATTGACGGGATAACTAGCCTGAGCGACACACGATTCTGTAAAACCATATCCTATCACCCCCACTTCCTATCAAAAGCTGGACTTTGTTGGTCTGTCTTTAGAGATTGCTTTCGGCACTTGTGCGTTCACCCAAAATTCCGGAATCTCGAGACTCGACAGGGAAGTCTTTTCTTCGTCTGATGATTGACAGGGTTCAGCCGATGTATTTAAGGGTCATTTTCTTAATCATAGCTGGGAAGGACAACAAATCAAGGGTAAACTATATACCTTAATTAAGGAGCTTACTGAGAATACAGTGAACTCTTCATAACATTAGTATACCGCTCCTTGTAGTCATGTTGAGTGTGATATGGGGACTAAATAGCACAGAAACTGCCTGGTGTCCTCTCAGGGGTGAGTAAGTCAAGTGACCGCGTTCCATGTTGTAGCGAGCTGCCTCAAGTAAGAAAACAACAGATTTTCGTGTGAACTTCTGCACTTGGCAGATTATTTTTTTGTACAGGTTTTCTTTTAGATTTTGTAGTCAATGACCACTTTATATATTGATTATTATATGAATGAGAGTTATGTCTAATGCAAAGGATGATGTTCTATAACTGTTAGTTTAGTGACAAAAGATATATGATTGTATATGGCACAGTTTTCGAGGTCGATTTGGATTACTTATAATCTTATCCTTATTTACAGTGCATGACAGTTTTTAACTGAAATTCGGTAGTCTAGAATGTAAATTGGAACTCTTCCAGGTTATTATCTAGACTCCTTTTTATTTCATATTAATACCTTTGAATTACAATGAAAAGAGTATTCCTATATGCAGATCTCTCTCCCTCGGCCACCAGTAGCATTTCAGAAGTGTCTTGTCATCGTCTACGTCATGACAGAGAGAGCTGTCGTCAATATGATAAATATTACTTGAAAGCCTCTCTGTGTGTCAACTCTTTTGCTTGCGTTGTTTTGCACAGGTACCTTTTATAATTGTATTATACAAGGTTATACATATTTTCTTAAAGCAACAGTATGTTTTGATTTGTATATAGAATGTGTTGCAGTGGTTTAATGAAGGCTTCTGAATATTGTCTGGAGTGTGTACTATATTAGAGATTAAATAAAGAAAAAAAAAAAAGGTTTTATTAAACAAAATAAAAACATTATAAAAGATCCTAAAAAAAATATATGAATGTAGTAGAGAAAAAAAAATATGAATGAAAAGTGTAAAGGGAAGGGACGTGTGACCTTAAACTAAAAGACTAATAGTTTTAGATATTATAGAATTACTTCATTACTTCACTTGATATATTTGCCTTTGCTCTGTGTATATATATTGTGTTCAACGGCAAGACCATGGCAGCTGCCATAAGATTGTGCTAAACAGGCTTTTGTAATGGATTAGTGAACATTTGTGATAAAAATTACAGCCTCATTATCAAAGTGAAATGTAATTACTCAGCTAACAATGAAACTTCTTTACAGTCTAAGTCTTTCAGTAACCCCTTTAATGAATATACACCATTTGACAGTAATTAATGAATGCGTGAAACACAATTATGCGTGGAATGTGCAGTCACTCTCTGCCTTCAGGAATAGGCTGGAAGAGTTCAAGAAAGCTGGTATTCTCTCTCCTTGCTATCTCTCTCATTTCCTTTATTTTCTTTCCTCACTTTTCCAATCTCTCAATAAATATACATATTTTGCAGTCAAAAAAATAAAATGCTTCAAGAGCTGCATCCAAGAAAACAAAGTTTATACTGCTATACTAAAGAATAATTTATTACAATTTTGATAACCTTTATTCACTGTAGAAGACATTTCAAGGTTATTTTCCGAGAAATATTACAAAGCAACTTTTCAACTTGCAAAATTCCCCTAAATTGGCCTTTTTGTATTTTCGAAGAGTCCCACAAACCATGGTTATGGTTGTATGTACTTAAAAAAAGGTGAAACACCTTGAACTGCAGGTGACCTTAACCCTATGACGGTGCGTCACACCCGTGTGACACGGCCAAATGCCCGTTGATGGGGCGACACACCAGTATGACGTTCCCGATGCAATTTTGCATAGGCCTGGCGTAGGGGGTTTCCACTTATCACCGGGCCCGTCGGGATTGGGTTAATTAACAAACCGTTAGTAGGTATTAAAACCATATATATGTTTTCCGTATTTACCCTGGTGATAATTTCTGAAAGGACACTACCCCCTTCCTCTGTTTCTGTTTCTCCCAACCTTCGGCAGTGATGCCTTCCCACCTCGTTACAAATAATAACCTCAAACCATCAGCGATGTTCTTCAAAGCAGCTAATCCCCTTAGGAAAGAAAAACAAAAACAATTGAAACCCCAGGAGGAAATCAGAAAAAAAAAAGCTTTCTTGGACGTACTTTATTACTAGATGCTGTACAAAGGTTGAAATTTTTTGTATACAACAAATGAAAGAATGAACGATACAAGGCCAAAAAAACAGGCCTCCTTTCAGTCCTCCAAATGGATGAGAATGAAGCCCTAAAGTGTGATTAATCAACAGCAGAGGCAATCTTGTTGGAATCGGTCCTTCATATTCACAGTTTTGCCAGTTGCGTGAGAAATAAAATTCTGAATATTTGTGTTTGAAGCTTCATGTATAAACCCCATCACAAACTAGGAAATGTGTGTGTAGTTGTGGACTTTCCTTTTTGAGTAATTAGTCATATTACCTCAGGGCAAGAGGATTTTAGACACTGTAAAAAAAAATATATAATAATATACAACTTAGCATGTAAATATACACCTAATGACTGTACATTCAATAATGACCTAGAAAAAAAAAAATTAATAATTACAATTGCCCTTGGAAATAAGGATTAAACTTCTCCATAGCTTATCCTGCTAAACCCTTTGCACTCAAGCCATGTCTGTGTTTCTGCATCGTAAGTTACTCATTTCAGTAATCATGAAGAACTTTTGCTTAACAGAGTGCTTGACACCTGCGTAAGTCCCTAAGGATACTGACTGGCTGAACACAAGCTGCTAGCCCAGTCAGGCACCCTACAGCCAGTGCAGGAGTCGAGCACTCGTTCAAAAAATGTAAGAATCAAAAAGTAACATATAGTAGCAAGAGAAATGAAATATATTGAAACACAAGTTCAAATCAGTTTTGGTTTACACTTTGTGCATCACTGGGAAGTACAGCAATGGAAAGAAGGGAAATTCTCCCCTGATACTTTTCTAATGTGGAAAAATATGAGAAAAAAAACAATTCTATGTGACCTTAATGTGACAGAAATCTAGTGTTCTACCTTTCAAAAATAAAGAAAAACTGACACGCATGAAACAAATCTTCCAGAGTAAAATACATTCGACTGTTGAATGTTCATTTGTATTTCCATAACGATAAACTTTACTAGTTTAACAATGAAAAGCAGATAGAAATCTTACAGTCACTGGGATTCACAAGTTTAGAAAGACAATGTGATGAACCTTTTCTGTGTGATGAGTATAAAAAAAAAAAAAACACTGACACTCTAAATTTGTCTTGGCATTCAAAATACATCACATCTTACACATTAAAATAGGGAGAGGGAAGATATGAGGAGCCTATATTTTTTAGTCACCACTCGGCTATCACAACTATATTATCAGTGACCAGAGAAATAAATTATGGAAAAAAATAATAAACACAAATACAACACCATGGCCACCAAAATGCCCCGTCGGCCTCTGAAATTACTGTAGAAATTACGTTTCTAGAAAAAAATACAACAAAGACATTTAACACCATCTTTATTAACCCTCCTCCTATAGTCTGCCATTATATACAAACGTACATAAGTTCACAGCAGGTCTTCAAGAAATTTACAAAAAAAAAGGGAAAAAAAAAAAAAAAAAAATACAAATAGCTGAATATACTTTTTCCCCATTTTCTTATTCTTTCATCTCAGGTAATGACTAAAAAATTGGCCTGTACACTTAATACATATTTTACAGAGCTGCTGACAGTCAAGGCTGGATGAAGGTCCCAGGCTTGCATCATGAAAATAATATCTTATCCATAAAGTATCTAAAAATATTATTCTAATTACACAGAAGACTATATTTTTTCTTGTATTTCCAGATTCACTGCATAGCCTCTACTCTACATGTAAATAAATATTAATCTCTACATTGGCTACTACACAGCACATATGTACATATTATCCCTGCCAAATCATACCCATGAGAAACTAGGGAAAGGGCCTTTTTGCACCAGTGACTTAAGGGTCATTTTCACGCACCAGCCAAGACGACCCTTGAGGTTGAAGATGGCGATGTTCGCAGCACGTCCCAATGCTATCAGTGGTGTGCAGCAAGATCGCGCAGAGTTTGGAAATTCAAATCATGCCAGTACCAAAATAATACAAACTTTGGTGATTTGCAAATGAAAGTCATTGAATCCTTCCCATTTCTCACCTACCATGAATTGTGTACAGTTTCTTTACATCATACAAAAGGTGAAGAGTCAAAGACTACCATATAAAGACATTATTTCTCATTGTGAAGCACTCCATCCTAATATACTTTGGCCATTTGCAAAACGTCATAAAATGATTACTATTTCATTTAAACATAATAATGCACCAAAGGGCTATGATTGGACACGGATGTAGGAAGATTCGTGCTAAAATGCCAAGTAACAACACTAGCTTCCAGTTTGGCCATTTAGTCAAAATAATTTGGGCTGAATCTCTCTTTATCCAAACTCAGTATTCACAAAGAATTCGGCCCAATGAGTCTTAAATAAGGCAGATGGTGCTTATTTGGGCTCGGTGTTTTTTGTTTTTTGTTTTTTCAATTTTTCTGTTCTTTTTTTTCTTTTTTTCTTTTTTTTAAGTCTTACTAATGTGTTTTATAATCTATAAAGTAGCTGGACTGGACCTGGATAACTTGTGTTTATTAAAAATCAGATTCATAGTCAGTCATCTGTAGTTATTCACTCTTTTCCTGAATAACATGACGAGGAAGTCTTAAACTGCTGTATTGTGCACTGTCTGAATGACCACATTTCTTTTTGGAAGTTAAAAATCCCTGAATGATACTAACCTATATGCCAAAAATAAAGGCCATCCATTATCATTATATTTATCAGTTATGATTTTTTCTGCACAGATCTTAACATTAGAAACTTTCAAATATGGCTCTGTTGGTGCAGTTATTAAATGGCAAGCACATAATATATAAAACTGTCTTTGGTTAGATTAAGCTTTATTTGTAGAGCAAAGAAAAAAAGGAAAAAAAAAAAATCTTCAAAAATGCCGTTGTAAAGGAATGGCATGTCTTCCTAAGCACCAAAGGATTTATTTAATCTATAACGGAATCTTTTCCACATTGTATATATCGTCGTATTACTTCCCTCACTCGCTCTGCCAAGACCTGCGAAAGGGCCGTGTAACACGAGCCTCCCATCCGATGCACAGGAGCACGAGGAAGCATTTTTGGCCCTCCCTTCGCCGTCTGTTTGTGTTTTCGTCTTTATTTCTTTTTGTATGTGTGTGTGTGTGTTTTTGGTGATCTTTTGTTTTTCTTTTTCTCTGAGGTATTCTGTAACAGTCTGATGATTCATGTTATGAAACAAATCCCAATGATTTTTTTTTTTTTTTTTTTCCACAGTGGACAATGACATTTCAACACAATGCAACATTCACAGACACCATTGCACGCTAGACAACTCTTTTTGCCTTGAGAGTTTGACTGCACTGCTATTAACAAAGGCCACTTATTCTCCAAGTAAATAAAAACAATGAAATCAGTACCAAAAAAACACTTGTATTTTTCTTCCCTGTTCACAGATCCCTACTTGTCACCATATAACTCTATCCACTGATGTGATGAAATTCCTTCATAGAAATTGAAACAAAATGATTCCACATTCCTTGGTAATTGCCTCCTAACAAAAGCTTCCTTATAGTGAACCAATTTTCTGTACATGTTTTAAACTATTAGCATTAACATCTTACATATTCATTGGAAGGTTTATGTAAAATGCTTGATCACTTATGCACTTCTTTAATGCCATATATAAAATCTCTACCAGACCTTAGTAGTAAAAACTGTACTTCAATACACTGCAGAAGCATATAGCTGCTCTATATTGGAAAAATTGTCCATAATTATGAGTTTTTTAAAAAGTCTGTATATCTACACCGCCATAAACACCTCAAGACATATATATATCTACTCAACTCTTTTTTTAATATTTTGTTCATGCATTCTCACTCAAAACACTTGGGTCTTTGGAATAGGAAAAATATAGAGCCTAAACCCGACTCTCACTCGCCCTGAAAAACGCATGGGAACTTTGGGCCGTGTCCTAAGTCCGCTCTCCGGAGTCCTCGACAGTCACTCCGCGGTTCGCACTCCTGCCTCTCAAGACAAACTGGTCCCATCACTATTGTTTTGTTTTATTTCCGTGGACACTCCGCCTCGAATGTTCATCGTCTCTAGCCCCATTCGGAGATTAGTTTGAAACGTGTGAATGAAACAGCGGGACAGCGTTATCACTTCCAATCATCTTTAAATCATTATCAGGTCCCTCGTCTGAAGAATGTGATAAGCTTGCCACTCAACATAACGCAGCTTCAGGAGTATCTTCTTGGAACGAATTCTCTCTTTCTCGGAACGACATCCCCCGTTTTTAACATTCTCGGGAAAAAGAAAAGGAAGGATGATACTTGTATAAAATAAAATAAAATTCTTAAGAAAAAAAAAAATTAAATTAAGTTGGGGGGAAGTGCTCATTCCACTTGGTTTCAAAGAATGAACGGAGATTATGGCCTGCTTTGCCCACTGGAGAATCATCTTCGTTAAACGTTTCGCAATTGTTGAACATCAGCCGCAAGTCTTCGCAGTAATCTTCCCGTGACTTGTAACTGCGGAGAGAAAAGATGAAGTTGGCATTAATGAGTGGCAGCACCTGGCATTGCAAAGAATATTCAATTTGAAAGTTTCTTGATATCACTCAATAAGCATCATCACCAGAATTTTCATGGTTCTAAGACTAACGAAAGAAAACCCATGAGAGTTGAAAGCACCAAATAAAATCAGACACCACCAATCACAACCAGCAACCAACACAGCCCACTGACTTACAGATTATCTTCCAATTTCTTTTTGATAACAGAGAGGTCCATGGGCTTCTTGATAATCTTCTTGTAGGTAGGAAACTGTCTGGTGTTGACGGGCAGGAGGAAGGGCCAGGCGTCCTCGTGTCCTTCTAGCTCCTGGACTATGCTTTTGCATGCTTGCAGGTCTCTCTGTTCCTTCTAGGAGGGAACAAAAACAATATCATAAATGGTTGGTTTCACTTGAAATATTTACATATAACCTTTATCAATAAAAAATCAGTTATAACCCTGCTGATAAATCAAATGTTGTTTAATTGTTGCATCATCAACCACTGCAGTATTTTTTTTTTTTTTTTTTTTTTTTCTTTCTGAATACACTGCTGAACACACTGCTGTTGTAAATATCTTTTGGAATTCAACATGACATGACCTCACCCCTTTACATCATTTTGTGACAAATTACAACTGGAATAATGTTACAAATTTCCAACTCTGTTCAAAGCATGGACAATAAAAAATGGACCATGTATTTATCAAGACAGATTAAACTGAACTATTTTGCATCAGACAGTAGATCTATTCTTCCCATATTCTGATTTAAATATCAGGGTCATATTGAGTTACATCAAAACCAACAAGACCAATCATGTTGGCATTACAAAAAGCAACATCAAATCACACAGAGCCCACGCAAGCAACTAGTCCCGTTCGCACCTTCTTGTTGGCTCTCTCCTTTTTGCTGGAAGACACCGGGGTCGAGGGCTGAGCCTCGTCGATGCCGTCCTGCGATGCGTCCAAGGGCGCCGTGGTGTTGTTGGCCGCTCCTTGGGTGTTGCTCTCGCTCACTTTCTTCGCGCGGCCCCTTCGCCCGCGTGGGCTCTTGCTGGTGCAGGCTGGACACACCCACTTGTTGCGAGGTACCTGTCGGAAAGCCGGGGAATCAGCGTGTTTTTTTTTGAGTGCTAGAATAGCAATGCTGCAAGCAATATCAATCTGCATTTTGTTTTTAAAAAAAATTCTTCTAGTTATAAAATCCAAGAACATTCCAATGTATTTTCAGATCAATGACACTGACATCACCCAACCTGACACCTGACACTAAGTACGACATCAACACACCTTAGAAAGGTTAGGAGTGATACAGGTGGTGTGATAAGCTCTTGGACAGACTGAGCAGTGGACGAGCGTCCTGCCCTCCGTCCCGCCACACACCAGGCAGTGCCGTTGCGAACTATCACTAAATTTGTTGACACATTCATAACAGTACCTGCAAAGAAGCATCATGAGTCCATATTTATAATGTTACATGTATGTACATATGTATGTATATATACATAAACACACACGCACACACACACACAAACACACGCGCGCGCACACACACACACGCACACACACACACGCATGCACACACACACACGCACACACACACACGAATACACCCACACTCATACCCACGCACACACCCACACTCGCACCCACACACACACCCACACTCGCATCCACGCACACACCCACGCACGCTTGCAAACACACTCACATCCACGCACACACCCACAGATGCACCCAAGCTCGCACTCACGCTCGCACCCACAGATGCACCCATGCTCGCACCCACACTCGCACCGACGCGCACACCAACAGATGCACCCACGCTCGCACACACACATATATATATATATATATATATATATATATAACTGAAATAGCACTTCATTGATCAAGGATGCAACCACCGACAACAGCAGACTCACCAGTCACCCTCAGGAATGTTGTTCATTGGTGGCTTAAAGCAGTGCGTGTGGTAGCCCTTGTCGCAGCCATCACAGAGCAGCAGCTTCTCTTCGTGGTCTCCGCTGTGGCAGAACTGGCAGTACTGTAGAGCAGAGGATTAGTAGCAATTAGCAGTTACAGACAAACAGGTAATTTGTTAAAGGTAAACAAGAGGTAATCAAAGTCAACTCATAATTCAAGGTAAGCATTGGGTAATTACATAAAATAATTAGGTAATTACCATTCAAAAAGTAAATTACCATAGCATAATTTTTAATCCTTTACATGACAGAACAACATGTAAAAGAACAGGGTCAAAATTCCCACCACCTCTCCACCGCTTCCACAAACACACAAACCCCAGAGCACAATCCAAGGAGCACTTACGGCTTTCATTATGCTTTTGTCCCAGGCAACAGCCGTCTCCAGCATGTAGGTACACATGGCTAGTTGCGCCGCTGTTTCGGACTTGGCCACCGCCTCTCGCCACACCTGCAGGCCCTTTGGCGACTCCTTTGACTCCGATGTGGTTTCGTTCTTTGGGTTCACCGGTATTCCTGGAAATTCAAAATTCAGAGAGATTTTGGGGTGAATAGAAAATAGGTTAAGAAGCTCGTAAGTGTAATAGTTATAGTTCAATGATATTTCGAATAGTTTTACTAAGAAACTGGTAGGAACATCAGGAATCATTATGTTGCAGATTACAG
>BOPN01000223.1:152500-177500 GCA_017312705.2 Penaeus japonicus
GAGAAAAATACCACTAATAAACATAATCATAATGATATGATATAAAAAAAACATTAATAATGACAAAAGAGCACAGTGAGCCTGTGCCTTCTTTTCTGCGACTTGTGTCGTACATGAAACATAACTTGCAGAGACAGAAACTGGTCCTCATGAATCAGCAAAGCATCTATGGATATTTCATCCATCTCTATGGATAAGACTATAAGAAAAAGAATGCAGCTGTTCACAAAATAATAATAAGAAAGCGTAATCACAATAAAAGAAACAAACAAATAATGAGTGTTGGTTCAGCTGTGCACTGGATGGACCTCTCTCTCTCTTTCACTTTCACTTTCACTGTCTCTCTCTCTCTCACTCTCTCTCTCTCTCTCTCTCTCTCTCTCTCACTCTCTCTCACTCTCACTCTCTCTTTCTCTCTCTCCCTCTCTCTCTCTCTCTCCCTCTCTCTCTCTCTCTCTCTTCTCTCTCTCTCTCTCTCTCTCTCTCTCTCTCTCTCTCTCTCTCTCTCTCTCTCTCTCTCTCTCTCTCTCTCTCTCTCTCTCTCTCTCTCTCTCTCTCTCTCTCTCTCTCTCTCTCTCTCTCTCTCTCTCTCTCTCTCTCTCTCTCTCTCCCCTCTCCCTCTCTCTCTCTCTCTCTCTCTCTCTCTCTCTCTCTCTCTCTCTCTCTCTCTCTCTCTCTCTCTCTCTCTCTCTCTCTCTCTCTCTCTCTCTCTCTCTCTCTCTCTCTCTCTCTCTCTCTCTCTCTCTCTCTCTCTCTCTCTCTCTCTCTCTCTCTCTCTCTCTCTCTCTCTCTCTCTCTCTCTCTCTCTCTCTCTCTCTCTCTCTCTCTCTCTCCCCCTCTCCCTCTCTCTCTCTCTCTCTCTCTCTCTCTCTCTCTCTCTCTCTCTCTCTCTCTCTCTCTCTCTCTCTCTCTCTCTCTCTCTCTCTCTCTCTCTCTCTCTCTCCCTCTCCCTCTCCCTCTCCCTCTCCCTCTCTCTCTCCCCCTTTCTTTCTCTCTCCCTTTCTCTCTCTCCCCCTTTCTCTCTTTCTCCCTTTCTCTCTCTTCATGACTGACAGATAAGTCTCATATCCAAGAAATCTCCCATGGGGACAGGAGCCCAAGCCTCAGCTCAATCAGCAGGATCTGACTACCATGCCCCGAGGACTTCAACTCCGCCACTGAGGTGCATCGATGCAACTTTAAGGCGAGATGCAAGAACTAGAGAAGATTTAAGAAAGCCACGAACACTGACGAAAAATGGGATCGGTGTATTTTTTTTCTTCCTTTTTTTGTGATTAATAATGATTCTTTTTTTTACTCACAGGGGTCACCTGAGCCAGTCTGTTTTTGTGTGTCCGCTAAGTGAAAGGATTACGACACTCAGACAAACGAGAAAAAGTAAGTATATGTCACAAAATCAAAAACTCTGCTTATGATGGGAGGATGGGAGGAGCACAGGCTCCCTTCTGCTAACTTTACGCTGCTATAAAGTCTACAGTTCTTTTCGTGTTCACTGCTTGACAACTGTAAGCCCTACCTAAGAACAATGAGTTCTTTCAGATGCAAAATCATAGGGACTCATAAACTCCTCAAGACACAGAATGTATACAAGGAGTACTTATTCAAGTACAAATATTCAAATATATGATCATGTTTCTCATCTCTATGCAAAGATGTTAAACAGGGCACTTGGTACTGAGTGGCCCATGGTTATACTGCCTTACACTTCCTACAGCTTATGGAACTGAATGCCTTATATAATTCATGTTGCAGAAAAAAGAAAACAAAAAGGTGAATGTAGACTTACTTTTGCAAGGGCATTCTTCACTATGGAGAAATTCTTCTCAATAAAGCGCTTTAGTTCCCGCTCCCTCACGCCTCTCTCATTCAACGCCCCAATCATCTCACGCAGCTGCTCCACATCGGTCACGTGCCACCATCCGGTTTTGTACTCTGCAAATGGCATTGAGGAAGAGGAATTATTACATGTAGAGATATAACAATAAAGGAAGAGGCATTATTACATGTAGAGACATAACAATAAAAGTCCATATTACTTCCCTAAAAATCACTGTTTAGATATATATTTTGTCCAAATCATATTATTGAATGCAAGGAAGGGAATAGCAAAAGTCGTCAATGAAAAGAGAGCATTCTGCTAACAAACTGTGACTCACCATCTGGGACTGGCAGAGCTTCAGCTGACTGGTGTAATCTCTCAAGCAACTCACGGTGTGACAGACACTGGACACTTCCTGGCATACAAGCTGACACAGGCGTCCCTGACACAGTTGAGTTGCTCATAGTGCCAGGGGTACTGCACACACTTCCCTGAGTGGCGTTCATGCAGCCGGGGGTATTCACGGACCCTGGCGTGCTCACAGCTCCTGGGGTGCTCATTGCTGCTGGGGTGCTGGATATTACAGGGGTGTTTAGCCCTCCGGGCGTGTTCTGAGAGCCCGGGGTGCCAGCTGAGTTCTGGGGGACTCCTACAGCAGGGCTCAGAGGCCCACTGTACCTCGAAAAGGGCGAGGCTTCCCGGGGGGAACCTCTAGGGGTGGCCTGGGGGGTCTGGTTGGCTGGCAGTGCTTCCAGGGACGAGACATCACAGGGTATGCGTGGCAGCAGGCTGAAGCTCAACTTCTCCCGCTGGGCAACGTGCTCGGGTCTCAGGTACTGACCGGGAACGAGGCCGAGCCCTGTCGCCAGGAGGTTCTGGTCAATGCCTTCGCTGCTTCCCGAGGGGTTGCCCTCCTTCAGGCCATTGACCATATAGGGATTGAGTCCGGCATTGATCAGTGACGAGTACACTTCACTGGTCGTGTTTCCGTTGGCTTTGGATTCATTCACACCGTTAAGATTATCAGAAGTCTTTGTCTCCTCAAGCTTTTCAACTTCCTCTTTACACTTTTCTGTTCGTTTTGGAATATCAGGCACTTCAAAATCATCCTCTTCCTTCACCTGCCCATTCAGAGGTGGCTTCACATCCACGTCCTCCTTCTCAACACTTCCCACACACACCTCGTCACTCGTCTCCTTCTTCACCTCACTCTCCGTCTTCACCACCTCCATCTGCTCCTCCTTCACCACCGGCTCCTCCTTAACCTCGCTCTTCCGCTCCTCCTTGATCTTCTCCTTCTTGATCTGATCCTCCTTCAGCTTCTCCGTTATCTCCTCCAGGGTGTAGCCAACCTTCCCACCCGCCGGGGGGGCCGTGACGGGGAAATGCTCTCTTCCGGTGTAATCACACGATGAGAGGCCCTCCAGGAAGGGACCTCCGGCATGGGGCAGCACCCACATTGTCCGCTAAGATGGAAAAGAATAAGGTTGTCAGGTGATGCTTTCTAGCCTTTCAGGACCCAACCAAAAATCAAAATTTTACAACAAATTGATCAATAAAAACTGTTTGTTCTGTTTTTAAATAGCTATCAAGTGTGAAATTTGGATTTATCTCTATGAAATATATATTTCAATATGACACCTCTTAACTACCCAATCAACAGAAAAGAAAAAATAATAGTCAAATATCAAAATCCCACCTCCAAAAAGAAAGGAAAAAAAAAAATAAAAAAATAAATACATATCACACAAAACCGAAATCACCATGAACACAGCACATAAACCAAACGCCTCAAAGAGAAGATAAATCAAATGTTAAAAATAAAAATAAATAAATCAACTTCCAAACTACTCACCTGGAACCTATCTTGGCCACAGTTGAAGCCTCGCACTTGCTGGGCCGTGTCGAAGAGCTCCTGCCGCACCTGGTTCATCTGCCGCTGGAGCAGCTCTAGGGTCTTTGATGCGTCGTCCGCATTGAGGTGCTTGTCATCCTCCTACGCAGGGAGAAAAAGGAGGTGCGAAATGATGGGAAGCTAATTGGGGTGGGGTCGGGTGGGAGGGGGTTTGGGGGGACAAGTGTGTGTGTGTGTGGGGGGGGGGGGTCTTGGAAGAAAGCAAGATTAGACCAAAGCAAAAATGAAAAAAAAGGTGAAGGAGGAGGTGGAGGAGGTGGAGGAAGAGGAGGAGGTGGAGGAAGAGGAGGAGGTGGAGGAAGAGGAGGAGGAGGGAGGAGAAAAGAGGAGGATTTGAAATAGAATAATAAGAGGAGAGGCATATAATGAAAAATATAAATATGATGGAGACAAGGAAGAAATGAAGAAAAAAGATAAAAATAAAAATACAAAAAGAGATCAAGCCCTAAAGAATGCCCATCTTACAATCTGACAAAGAAATGTAACAAAACCATCAATTTTCTCTCTTCGAATTCAGTCCATACAAAAAAAAAAAAAAAAAAAAAAAAAAAAAAAAAAAAAAAAAAAATCATATTTTTTGTATCTATACAGAAAAATATAGATGATAGAATTTGAAAATGTTACAATAATTTTCTGGCTTTCAGTTGAATTGTGATACATACTGTGCATGTCTTCACCAGAGAATGACTACATGTAATATGTGCATCCTTTAGGGGTTATGGAAAAACATGAAAAAAGGGAGTCGGGAATAAAGAAAAAAGAAAAAAGAACAAAAAAAAAACAAAAAAAAAAACAGTCTGCATTAATATGAATGAACAACAGAAGCTAATCTAACTCTTAACGACCATCCCTTTCTTCAACAATTAAATCAATGTCACTAAATACAGCTAGTCTACTCTAACAACTACAAAATATAAAAGTGCGTCTTTAAATGGGACCTTTTGGGATTAATGTAAGAGATGGAATACTTCACTGAAGAAGTACAATTCCTTTGGAAATATAGTGAATTACTTCTTGAGAAAATTATTCACCTTTCTATCCTTCTAATTAGGATCTTCTACGACTATTTGTTTTAAGTGGTGCTCTACTAGACAGAGTAATACATGTCAGTCTACTGTACTTCTATGCAAGTTGGCATCAGATTGCATCGTCTCATATGGGATTGATTTATAAATATAAATTCTCGGTTCAAACAAATAAAATAACAGTCCTGCAATCCACCAAACACAACACACGCGAACACAACCTATCACAGCATGCGTGTCTCCACGCGTTATCAGAGTAATACTACTATTTCTGGCTCTGTCCACTCATACCAGATGGCATCATAAAAGGAAAAGTACAAATCATTCCCATCCGGTCAAACTACGGCAAAAATAGGAAAGCTAATAAGGTCACACAAATGCCCATGAACGTACACGCACCTCGTCGGGGATCTCTTCCATGTTGTCGCTCTCATTGCCGCTCTCGTTCTCCTCCTCCTCCTCCTCTTCTTCCTCCTCCTTCATTTTGTCTTCCTCTTTATCCTTCTTCTCTCCCTTCTCCTGTTCTCCCTGGCACGATGAGATGCCGGAGATGTTGGACATGTTTGAGTCCTCTCCCCTGTGCTCCATCATGGACCTCATGGCTGCGTTGTAGATTCTCTTGCGGGCAACACTCCTGCGCAGTCTGAGAGGTAAGAGAGGCTCCTTATTAAAGGCATACATATAGAAGGGTATGAGAAAGTCCCGTTATATCACTTCTGCGAAAAGAGTAAAATTGGCTTCTACTTTGAAATGATGAAAAAAAAAAAATTTACAAAATAGTAACTCAGACAAAAATGTTCTCTAGCAATCAAGATCTAGCACAGAATGGAATTGAAGAAAGGTGTAGAAAAAAAAAAATCAAATAAATAAGATCTTGACTCACTTTCTAATCCTGGCATCCAATTTCCACTTCTCCGTCTTGAGGCCGTTGTGTCTATCAAGCGATTCCTCAATCTGGCGCACCACCGCCTTGTTCTGCAGGAGCTCGTTGCACACGTAGGCCACGATCTCGCTCTTCTGTGTGGGGTTGAGGGCGAGGAAGGGCAGGTGCAGCAGCCACTGGGACATCTTGTAGGCGTCCATTTCCGCCAGTTTTGCATCCCATTCCTGGGCCTTTTTGGGGTTTTCTCGACGCTCCTTCTCCGTGCCCAGGAGGCCATGGATGATGCGGACCTGTAGAGAGAGACATATATGTTCATAAATTGTTGACTCGGTATCAATAATGCAAAAAAGAGTCACCATTTAACAGACGTGCAAACCTGCTAAAACAAACAAACTATCAATGTTAGATATTTCCTTAAAAAAGTCAAAAGCACTTAAACCTTAAAAAAAAAAGTAAATAATATAAATTGGCTGTTGACAAAATTCTTGCACAGATAATTAACTTACACTTTAATCAAATAAATTTTAATTGCTTTCTCTACTTCTCTGCCCTATGTTCAGCCTTTATATTGTTTCAGATGCAGAAATAATGATGTACTTTATATAATTATTCTCAGTCATTAGTTAGACACGTCATAAATACTTCCCTACTTTTGTTTAATACTAGACTGTATATCCTATAACTTCATAGGCTCCATCAATCATTTAACCCATTCACGCCGGATGACGTGCTGACACGTTTTGTGGTTTTCGCGTCAGACGCCGCCGACGAGATATCTGGCCAAGGCCAGCGCTTGGGGTGAGCGAGCGGGCAACCCAGGCTCGCGGCTCGTGCGCCCGAGAATCTCGAAGCGTTTGGATGATGCGTTCAAAAACCTTGGTATTGCTACCTTTCAAAGCCAGAATCGCCCCGGTATGAATGGGTTAATAGGCCTCTCTAGCACCCACATTAGATTCAAAGGAGACTGTTTTCAAAGGATTCTGCCTGATGTTCAAATCCCTGTTCAAAGCTTCTTCAGCTTTACCAATCATTTTACTAAACTTTCTACTGTCCTTTTGAAATGACTTTAACCCTCTCTGGACGGGGGGTACACTACGGTACTGCGCATTCAAGGCCCATTCGCTGGGTGACGTCATATGGTGTCGTTTAATTAACTGATTTAGGCCTCTGCATTCGAGAGCCCCGGCACTGTAACATGCAAGGCTGGAATGCCCCCTTCGTGACTGGGTTAATTGCCAAAGACCTGCATAAGGATGTGACTCCTGAGTATAAAACTCATTTGAATGACGAGCCTTTTTTCAAAACCTTATCATGTTGTCAGCGGTTGGGGATGTGGCTCAGTAGAGAAAGGTTTCCAGACAAACTTACCTCGCCTGTGGCATTGGCATTAAGGTAGACTCTCAAGATTTCGGAAATGTTGGCATGAGTGATGTCAGCTCTGTTGAGAGTCTGGCCCAGGATGGTGGTGTGGCGCTGTGCAGATGGTATTCCTGGATCCTCAATGGCACATACGAGCAAGTGAGAAAGTACACTCAAGAGCTCCTCTTCACTTTCGTTATCATTCAGGAGAGCCATCTGCAAACTCTGGATTGATGGTAGTGATTCCATATCTGCAAATAAAATTTTAATGTTCAAGGTTAAATATACTAAACTCATTCTTAACCAAGTCAATATCATCAACTAATACAAATATCACATAAAATGGCCTATTCATTTAAATCTATATTCTAATAAAACAACAAAACATGAAAAAATCACCACCCGTTTGGAAAAAATAAAGAAAATAAAAACAGAAAAAACTGGCAAAGTTACACAAGGTCCCATTTGGAGGAGGGAGAAAAAAAAATCGACCTGCCAGCCAAACCTACCAAAGCCTAAGGTTTCCCCGAAGTTGTGCAGGAACTCGAACACCATGAGGATGTTTCCGAACGCCTCTGGGGGCAGCCTCAGGCCATCCAGGCGGGAGATCTCGGGCATGTCCACATGGTCCGTCAGTTCCATGTCCTCCTTCACCTCCTTCATGAGCTGGTGGATCTCGCGTGCCTGCAAGCGCTCCTCACGTTTTCTGCAATAGAGGGAGAGGCTCATCTGGGCTGCCTTGGGAAGGCTAGGGTGAGAACTTGTGTAGCATTTGGAAAAGTTTCTTGATCAGAGTCGACTAGTGAATGAACATGAATTATCTTATCTGACTTAAGTCATCTGAAAGTAATTGATGTTGACAGAATCTTATATAAGTCATCTCCAGATAATAAAAATCATTTCAAAATCATCTCAGGCCACTTCCATTATCAAAGACAAATAACAAATTAGCTAAACGTAAAAACATCAAAATCCTTAATTCAAATGACCTTTTAAGGTTCGCTTGATATTTCACTTATTTGTTCTTTCCTCCTTCATGAATAACTCTTTATTTCCTTTTTCCCTTCTCACCTTTCCTTCATCCATTTTTTTCCCTGTTCCCCACCATCAACATTTTATCCTTCTCCTACCTTTCTCTGGTCGCCCTCTTCTCCTCCTTCATCTCCTCTCTTCGCCTCTCTCTCTCCTCGTATCTTTTCCTCGCTTCAATGGCACGCACTAGAACCCCATGGTATCTCCTCCTCTCTCGCTCCTGGTCGCAGAGAAGGCAAGGAGAAAGAGAGAAGAAATGTAAGTGTAATGGTTGGCTTCCAAGAACAAATAAGACCATAAAAAATAAAACTTACAAAAGTTTCCTTCCCCTAAAAGATAGAAATGCAAATTTTTGTAGACAACGCATAAAAAAAAAAAAAAAAAAAAAATCACATATCAAATACACAACTAAAACGCAGAGAACTGAGCCTTGTTGGAATATTATCTGCGGGTTTTACATTATCAATGGCAGACTGAAGTGCTACTATCCCTCCCCCTCTCCTATAAACTTAGTGATGAATCTAATGCTTTCAAAAAAATATCTAAAAGTCTACTGGAACTTTTCCATTTGTGGCTCGAATGCAAAGCGAAGAGCATGGTATGGGTGTTGTCAATTCCTTGGATCCTCTCACATATTTTCTTATCAGGACACTACTGTAAGTTCAGAAAAAAGTAAATAGCTAGTAACCATTAGTAATGTTTAATTCATGCCTTTGATTTCTTTTAAGGTCACCAGCCTGGCCTTAGCTCTAAGGAAACTCACAAGCAAGAACATCTAAGCCTACAGGGTAATAGATCAGTAGTGTGTGTATTATCCAGCTTCAATACACACCACGTATTAATTGACTGACGGAAATACCGATTTCTGAAACTGCAAAATAAGAATTTCAACAAGAACACATCTTACACAGCAAATCTTCTGTTCAAAAATCTTGTAAATGCTAGAGCCAACAAGTATTCATCAGTGAACGAGTGAACCATGAAGTAGTTTTCCATGCAGAGACACTTCATTACCATGCTCTTCTGACAGCTTGAAAACCTCCATTAAGTCTGACTTATCCTCTGCCTTCAAGGAAAAATTACAAGTATAAAATATATTAGTGAAAACTAAGTACCAGTTCATAAACCTCTTTCTGTTTTCTGTTAGTTCAAGCATATACACAAACACTACTACATCATACAAAAGACATAGAGTCTAGGAAGCTAATAATTGCAATTCGTTACCAAGCTACACATTAGTCATCGCTAAAAGATCCTTTGGAAAAGCATGCAAGAGCCTGTGCTGGATGAGACGCCGATGAGAGGACAGATTAGGATAACCACTGTGGTGAATCAATTTATTTTGAGAAGTAAAATAAAAAAAGGGAGAGGCTTATCTTCAATTTTGTCTTGCTGTTCACTCTTAATCTCGAAACCAATGAACTTTCAAACTAAATAAAGTGCATTTGTGCAAAGTCGCAAGTATAATCTCATTCCAATCCATAATCTTACAGGTACATTCCGAGATCTCTTTTGCATTACACTGGACGCAAATACATTTGTTTATGCCGTTAACCATATCAAGAAAAGAGGGTGTACTGCACATCAGCCTAACAGACATATGGCATTCTGTGTCCATCTTAATCAACCTCTCTTCTGTTATGAACAACCACACACCAGCAATCGCTCAGACCATCTACGACTGACCACCCGCACGTTGGACAATGAGCATTACATCATGCAAAGCTACACAAGCACAAACTTACCTGCTCATCTTGGGGGGGAGGGGGGAAATCTCTCACACATCAATATTCAATGAAGGAGCAAGACAATAATGGGATCTAAAAAGCATGAAGCAAGCGGGATGTGTTAGGTTACACGAGACACAAAACATCAAACAGTTTCACAGGTTTCCGGGAAATGAAATGATGAAATGAACACTTTAGTCTGGCTTATGCAGCTTTTTGGTAATAAAGAATTCATCTCTCTTTACAGATGAGTTTTGTTTCTATCCTTACCTCTATCAAAGTCTTTTAACCATTTCTAGTTTATCAGCATTTTGGAGTAATGACTTTGTATATGTGTCGGTATATCTATCTACTATTAATTTCATATAAAATTTACGGTGAATACTTTGGTACAACAAAAAGAAAATATATCTTCTACTATGTCTCTTCTCTATATGATTAGCAAATATAAGCAATTTCACTCTGTTCTACTAAGGGGATAGTGTGCCACTGATCACTCAATTCAACTTTGAAAGCATGTTTTGACACACTGATTTACAATACCAATTCAAAATGAATTTTTCTAAGAGTTAAATAAGAATAATGATTAGAACTGCAGCATATCCCAGGACTACCAGCCACAGATCACATTTCCTTCACCAAGAGGTTCCAGCAGCCATCTTCTCACTTTCACTTCAAACACTCATTCACATTCATTGTTTTTGAGTGAGGTTTTTCATGCAACTAATAAACAAACAACATATACAAGAAAAAATATACGAAATAACAACAAAGAAGGAAATAACAAAAGACGACAAATGCATCTACGGTTTCATGCAATACAGAAGGGCAAAAGCAGCAATAGTTTCACAATACAATAACTTCTGTGACAAGAGGGGTTTTTGGGACACACACAGTAAGGCTGGTGAGGGGGAATACAGGCGCACCAACCAAATGGCGAGTGTTTCAAACTCTGGTGTCTGAGGACGGCCCGCTCTTGGACAGACCTTATGGGTGTCTTTTGCTTCCCTTCTGAATTCCAGCATTAATATATATCAAATGTAGAGACAAAAAATGGATGTTGACAAAGAGCTGGGTTGAAATAGTGATCAATTTCAATTCAAATACTTCCAATAATCCATATATGCTATCGTGGATACTTTCTATCTTTATAAACCACTTTTGTCTCTCTTTGATTCTGAAAATTGCTACATTAACTTGCTGAACTTCCAGTAAAAAGTCAGCACTGACTAAACCAAGAGCCAATAAAAGATAAATGTCTTTTTATGCATCCTTCAACAAGAAACACCAAACAAGTTTGGAAACACTCGGTCATCAATGGGTGCAACCTGAGGGTGGAAGGACATACCAGCTCAAGAGTGTAGAGCATTTCACGTTGTTTGTTGAGCTCCTGTAGATACAACTGCGGAACAACAATAATGTCAGAGTGTCAGAGAGTTATGTGATACAATCAGCAGTCATGATTCTAACGCAACGCCACGGCAGTATGATTTTCCCGTTCCTGGTTGTAGAGAAGGAAAAATACGGCCTAGTGAGGAGACTTTGAGATCACAACTGCTGGCTGTGCCACATAATGTGGGGGCATGCTAATCAACTGTTAAGGCTACATAGTTGAGTGTCGGTGGAGGATTATGAAGAACATTCAAAATGGAAAAAAATAGAAAAGTAAAACCAAATCATTATGTACAAAATAATGAGTTTTTGCAATTGCTGATATAAATCTGCAACATCAAAGAGAGTGAACAATACAGTAATCATAGCAAAATGTCGTGTTTACACAACACAGAAATCATAAAGAGAGGGTACGAGCTTCAATGGAGTACAAAAGCGGATTGCGACGAGTGCACAGCATGTCATACATTCCCCTGACGTGTGTAAACGCTTGAATCCTTTCCATTTTGCAAGCGATCGTCCACCGACCCTCATCAAGTAAGACTCACCGAAGACTTATCACATTGACTGATGGATCAATGACATACATTAACTAGACTTAGATGCTCATGAGTCTTTCCAAGAGCAAGGAAGCGGCGAGCGGCTGCTCCCTCATTCAAAGGGGAATTCGTGAAACATTCCTCGGGGAGATATCTACAGTCTTGTATTCTGTGACTTGTGAATTAGTCTCTCTACATTTCTTCTTTGTTATTCTACTTGGTGCCATTCCTACAGCATACAACCTACTAAAATATGAAAGAATACAGAAGCAATGGCTGGTTGCGCCAATGTGGTTCCACAGACTTTTTGGTTTCTATCGGTTCAATTGACTCTGTCACCTTACAGTTTTACTTCCTGAGAAACAACCTTGAAATATGAAAGATCTTTTGTTTTCTGTGTGTGTGTTATATGGTTCTTAGTGAGAATACAACTATCAGATTTTACTTAGCATTACCTCATCACTATCCTTACTGGATTCTAGTAATATTCTCCCACCAGAAATATCTCATAGTGGTTTTCATCAATACGTATGACTCCAGTAATGGTACCCTTAGAACTCGGAGTCGAGCAATGTACTTGACTCTTGTTAACTCTCTCACATCATGCTTTAATCTTTAATAATATATCTACATTTGCAAGGATCCAGCTCTATTAAAAAGTTTGTTTTTTTTCTCTCTATTTCTGTTGTCAAATCAGAAGGTTTCAACATAAACTAATATAGTTACTTCATCATCTAAAAGAACAAAATTTTTCATTCATGCCACACATCCTGAACTATACTTTCCTGTATAATAAAAATTATGCTGGTTGACAAGCATTTCAAAACTACACTCAATCTACAGAAAACCCAATACATAAAAAACACTGGCAGATTTCAAACACATTTATACATGGTTCAGAACATAGTATAATAAAAATGTTAATATCACTCATTCTCTTCTCTGAAATTCTTTCCAAATGCTTTTTCACTTCCTTTCACTTCTTGTTTTCATTTCTAAATGATGCATTATTTAGCCCCACAAAAACACATTCTAATTAGAAATCATTTCATATCATCTTATCAGTACTCCTCAAGACACATGATATTATAAACAAAATCCTAAACACTTGTTGTGGGGGAGAAGGGGACCTATAACAAGCACAAAATACGGAGAGGAGAAAGCTTCTATATCAAATACCTATCGAAGCTATCATCAAAAACTGATCTGGAAAAGCAACACCAAATCTAAGAAGTTTACGTCTTCGTCTCATGAAGGGTTGCCTTGCAGATGCCATGCAAAGTGAAGATAGGTTGAACGACTATCTATGAAAAAGTTCACTCTATTTTCTTTGTACTGAAGAAGGTCACCAATCACTTGCATTGTGATGTACACTTCCTAAATACCGTAAATGCAATCGTCGATAAACTAAAGAGTAAATCTGATTTTTCTATGATCAAAAGCTGCAAAATAATACTATTTACAGATATAAAGCAAGAGTGTGGGAGAGTAAACACAAGAAAAAGACTAGACTTGGCTGAGCACGTCATGTTCCGACTGTGCTTCGTTCTCATCCAAAATCAAGCCAAAAGCAACTTTCAATTGATATGCAAAACGATCTTGCTACGGAAGAAGTAGCAACAGTACTGGACTCTTTCTTTAATATCATACCTACCTTTAAACATGTAACTCTTAATACCTCTATAATCTATACTTCATATTTTCTTGATCTTATATAAATATGTATATATATATTCTCACACTGACACATCCTCAAAAATACTAGAAAGACGTAATAAAAGCAGATAACATATCTATAGGTGGGTAGATTGACAGATATACTGGATGGAAATAGCATCTCATCGTAACGTTAAGGAATGCCAAAGACTTTTCATATTTGATTCAAGCTTCTCCACTGAGTCTTACAACAATTCTCGGACAGATTCAGACAGAATCAAAAAAGAAAAAGAAACAAAAATTACATCTATATGTCTTCTCTCTCTCAGTAATATTTCAACAAGGCGCACTCTTCTCTCGTATAACCAGGAGGGCGAGTAGCTGAACTGAACTCCTTTCCTTATCTCCTTTTCTCTCTAACTCATTTCTCTTCCTTTTTTTCTCTCATTTTCATTCCAAAAACAATTTACGGGGACGCTGATTTGCTAATCCTCATTTTTTTTTTTCTTTCTTTCTTTTTTTTTTTTACCTTTCTAATCCATTCCTGAATACGTATCATCTTGATAAAGCATCAGTCCACACCTACGCTATACCCTGTGCTGCCCCATTTACCTGTTGTGTGATTTCCACAAGGACACCAACTTACCTGTTCCTTAATTAACTTCTGCTTCTGTTTTTCTTGTTCTCTCTCCTGCAAATACACAATAAAGGTTAACAATGACACAAGGGTAATGTAAATCATTAAGAATTTTCTTCAAAATAATGGCAAGATTAAGGCAGATGATACAAACTCAGGCTACACAATTGGAAGGTAGGCCAGGTATAATATATATTTCCACAGAACTTGATCATAAACCCAAGAACATTTATCTGCCCACTCCTACAATATTCTAACGATATCTTTATCATCTTGGAAAAATAAAGTATTGGATCAACTAAGCTTAACAAAAAGAATCAACAAAAAGTCTTTTGACTAATGAAATAAAAAGGCTCCAAGTGACACCTTGACACCTGATACCTGATGCTTGTCCAATCAAGTACTTTTACTCACCTGTGCTTTTCTTAGCTGCTCATAGAGTCTCTGTCGGTTCTCTTCCTCCCTTTGTTTCCGTAATTCCTGCAAGAGACGGAGTATGAAATCTTTCCTTTATCTTACACCAGTCCATTAAAAGACAATAATAATTAATAACAAAAATAATAACACCAGAGACTTCAAATGTAATGCACTTCCGACACACACCTCTTTCTCCTTTCTGAGTTCCTCTTGTTTCTTTAATCTTTCTTGCTCTCGCTGTAATCTGGAATGAAAGCACCGGAAACAAGTTAAGGCACGTTTACAGAAAGAGTTTTGCGCACAAGCAGAGCAAATACAGTTAACAAAAGCTATATTTAAGTTTATCTATGGAATGCATTCAATGAGGGGAGATGGAGAAGGAGGAGAAGATAGAGAAAGAGGAGGAGGAGGAGGAGGAGGAGGAGGAGGAGGAGGAGGATGCTAATGGAAGTATAACAAGGCATGTTTGTGAAAATCCAGTAAAACAATTCATTCATTTAAAGAAAAGACTTAGACAACATCATCATGTAGAAAAAATAAAAATTAAAAACACCAGAAAAAGGAAAACTAAATGAAAACTCCGCTAAAAAAAAAAAAAAAATGTGACTATCACTACCACCATGAATACCTAGACCATATTTAGTCTCCCTGAACACCTAAATACCACAAATCTAACAGCCTTCTCCCTGACCTTAAACCAGACCAAAATGACTTCATTCGGTGTGTAAGCTTAGCTATGACACACAAATCCCTCCAATTAATTCCATGAACCTCCTAAATTGAGACAAAGTCCAATTCCCTGATCCTTATCCTCTCTCTCTCCTCATCCTTTCCTTCTCTGCAGCTAATCTATGTCTCTTTTCACCTTGAACTGTGTCAACTATCCAACTGATACAAGTGACAGAAATACATAGAAAAATAATGGTACAAAAATAAAAATAATAAAGAAGGCATACGCTCTAGATTGACTTTATCAAATACACTTCAATATGTCTCAATATCTTCATGAAATCTATGCCATTCCACATCAATCTCCATTTACATTAACTTGTCTATTCTTTAAATTCTCTCATTTTTTACTTTATTTGCAAATAGAGAAAGCAATTATGTAAAGAAGCTTTAACGGATAAGAGCAAGTATCTGTCTGTAGGAAAAAAGAAAGTAATAATTAGATCAGTATCAAAACCATAACATGTGTCTCATATCAAAAGAAGAAAATTAAAGAGAAAGAGAAAAAGGTCAAAATCAATAGTATAAGTTTAATTCATGAAGCAGCCATTAACGACTCTATCCACCGCATACAAATATTCCATATATTTAAACACATTAATTTAGAAAAAAATCATCAATTTAAACAAAAATCATTCAATACAAAGTATCCGACACGTACAAACACGGTTACTTAGACTCACCCTTAAGTGGTTAAAATAAGCATATATCTATTTACAGCTCATTTACAAAGTGTAAATGAACATTACTTACATGCAAATAATCTACTGTATTCATGCAGAAGTCTGATCTGATGGTTAATTGATTACTTATTAAGGATTATCTGCTGCATCAACAGCTAATCAGCTGGTTTGTGAATCTCTCAATAATTAAGGCAATTCAATTCAAACTTTGAGTGACATTCCATAAAAATCATTGAGAAGAGAATACTGCTTATGAGTTATTTCAATGAACCATCTATTTTTTTCTGCTGTATGCTATGATTATAGTACTCTAAGTCTTATTGCTCTGTTAAGTTAGTAATATCATAATTATTACAGTGCTCAGAGTTTCAACAAAGACCCGTCTGAGTAGCAATGTAATGGCTTACACTGATGCGCATGCTTCATAAATTAACCAAAATATCAACCAAAGTATGATATTCTAGTGTATACAAACTCAATACAATCTGCATTAGTGTCTTTCAAAAGTTGTGTGTGTTTCTCAGCAATCACGCACAACCTTTTATGCACGGCTAACAACTTTGAAGTTTGAGTAAAAAAAAATAATAATAATATATATATATATATATATATATATATATATATATATATATATATATATATATATATATATACACATATATTGGAACATCTTATATATCCTGTCTTTCCGACATTTTTCTCCAAGACAAACATCTCTTGCTCATGAATGACCCAAGAAAGGCAGAAACTGTCCGCAACAGCACCTTAATAGCTAGTGAAAGCAATCATGATAAACACAAATCATAAAAAACATGGCACCCATGTTTCCTTATCAGAGTAAAATGAGAAAAGCATTTAGAGAGAAAGATCATGGGGAACTCCTTGGGAATACCTTACATCTTTTCACAAAGTCAAAATACCATGTCACATTGAAAACAACAAAATAATCATAACTATGATAAATTCAAACAATCTTAACCAAATACCAAATGCAAAATACTCTATACATATTAAAAAAATTAAAAAAAAAAACAAAAAAACAATCACCCCACTTTTGACATTAAAAAAAAAAAAAAAATCTAAACACATACTTGAATGTACGTATGTAAAGTAGCAGCATACATGATCCTCATCGTGATTAGCATCAACCAAATTTTGAAAAGATATAAAATCATGATCCAACTCTCCGCCACACCAGCGACCACTAGGGCCTTAGCATTCCCTTCAAAGAGTAACATGCTGTTTCCTACCCCTCTCGTATCTCTTGTTGGATCAGTCCAAAGCAGTCGCCGGGCCAGCTTTAAGATAAAACATGAGATCTCGTCAGGTCTTAAAAATGAAGCCAAGCATTTTGTTATGAATATGTAGTTCAAGTGTTTAATACTAATGATTTAATATTGCATCATTTAATTCTTTAGCCTTTTTTTTTAAATCATAATATACTTATTTTGGGGGGTGTTCCAGCATTAATGACATTCAGAAAATCTTTGATGGTTGTTAATTGAACTGATTTTTTCAAATTTAGTAATTATCAAATTGACAGAAAATTACATTACTATATGTTTCCATAGATAAAATTAAATCTATATCTTGAAATATGAAAAGAAAAATATCAAAGATGTTTCTCACACATTATCTGTAGAAATACAATGAATATAATCTATTCCCCATGAAAAAGAGAGAGAGAAAGAGAGAAAGAGAGAAAGAGAGAAAGAGAGAAAGAGAGAAAGAGAGAAAGAGAGAAAGAGAGAAAGAGAGAGAGAGAGAGAGAGAGAGAGAGAGAGAGAGAGAGAGTGTGTGGTTGTGTGTGTGTGTGTGTGTGTGTGTGTGTGTGTGTGTGTGTGTGTGTGTGTGTGTGTGTGTGTGTGTGTGTGTGTGTGTGTGTGTGTGTGTGTGTGTGTGTGTGTGTGTGTGTATGTGCGTGTGCGTGTGCGTGTGCGTGTGCGTGTGCGTGTGCGTGTGCGTGTGCGTGTGCGTGTGCGTGTGCGTACACACACATGTATGAAGAGGGAAAGAAAGCAAGGAATGTAATTGGGGGAGAGTGAAAGTGGGGGAGGGAAAGAAAATAGGAGAAGTGGAGGAAATGAAAGGAGGAGGAAAGAGATACAATTAACAGTTCAAAGCACCTGTTTTAACAGACACTTTCACAAAAATCGATGCTCTCTGAGGCACACTCATAACCAGAGCACAGCATTTCTTCCATCCCCCCAAACATATAATATATACACATCACAATTATATTAAAAATCAAGTCTGACAATCACTTCCACATTTTTAAAAAAACAATATCAATGTACCACATATGAATCTCACTTCTTTATCTTGTTAATTCTTTAAAAAGCTAAATAACAGTTTGGGAAATTTCCTTTCTTTCAGTAAATTTTCATAGCATGATTCACTGTATCTTGACTTTGCTTTTGTTCTAATCAACAATGAAAGATGCAGAAAGAGAAAAAATATCTAAAAAAAAAAAAAGAAAAGAAAAAGAAAAAAAAAGAGATTGAGAAAAAAATGTAAAAGAAATCATAAAAACAACTTCAGTTTCGTGATGAAAGAGGAGCGCCACATCAATAATCCACAAATTACACAAGTCCCATCACTATGACCTTATTAATCACCGTTAATAACCTCTTGTCTTATTCGTCCGTTTCCTCTCCCACTTACGACTCCTAACTAGCCGGCAACACATCCTGTATCAATAACAAACTAACTTCTTCTTTAGCTATGAAATAAATCTACAAAAAGTTCAATAAATCAAATATAATTGACAACAAGTTAATCAACTCAAAAACTGAAATGCAAATATTCTAAACATTGTATGAATGAGCAATAGACTGAGTACAATTTGCTTGTGAAAGAACTGATTCTTACGTCAAAGGCAACAGTACTTGTATGTATTTCCACAGATCTTTCCTTCCATTACATTACATTGTACTTTGATAGCTTCAAATTAGATTAATATATTTTGTAGTCTGGGTTACCCTAGCCTTGTTAGGTAAAGTATATGGTATGGGTTAATATATCACAAACATGTCAAGAATTAATAATTTTCCATACAAGTAAAACCAGTCTGTTTTCACAGCCTAAACCAAAAGGCATAAAAAGGGAATTTGTAGCATGGCAAACTCTAACCTAATTCTGAACCTAAACCAAACCACACATGCAGTCGCTACCTCTTTTACACAGTTGTTATTATGTGAGAGTATAAAGGGCCTAATATGAATATGGGACGGGAGGGCACCACACACACTACACAGATTAGTTAACGTTATCTTTGTGAGAGTAAAAAAGGGATAGTTTAAATAATCTCAATTTGATGAATCATTTGAAGAAAACTTTACAATTAAGGAAACTCATAAATAAATCAAATTATGATATTAGGAAGTCATTTTCAAACAAAGGATTATGTACTGTGTTCTATGGTCTGGAATTTTAAAACATAAAATAATTTGAATCAGAAATTATCATTAACTTCTGGAGAACAATTACGGGAAGACACTGCTTTTCTCAAAGAACTTTGCTAATATAGTTAGAGTCATGAAGACATGTATGGATATAAGTGCAAACAAACAGTACATTAAAATGCTACCTGGCAACATCAATTTTACCCACAGAGTACGAGTGTTAAGCTTAAACAAACAGATTTCTCTACCCATTAGGCAATTTACAATCAGATACAATGTGAATATTTAGTTACATATATCATTGTAAATGGTGAGAAATGTCAATTCTAGGTGGGAAACATTCAATAAACATAAAATAATAATGATAATAATCATAATAAAATCGGGTTGAAAAAAATACGAGCCAAAGAGAATCAAACCCCACAGCTCTTCTTACCTGAGTTGTTGCTGTTCTTCTAGCTGTGCTCGGTACTCCTTCCGAGCTTTCTCAGCCTCCTCCTCGGCCTCTAACCGTCGGAGGATGGCCTCGGCCTCCACTTCTAGGGCATCTCGGCCATCCCTATACAGTATATGAGAAAGCATTTCTTATAGTTTCTTAACAGTTCTTGTAACCCTATGCTCAACTATTGGACAAGTTTGGATATCAAGTGATAAAAGGTTTTTTTTTTTTTTTTTTTTTTTTTTTTTTTTTTTTTTTTTTTTTTTTTTTGTAAATATACCTCGATCAATGACCATAACATTATACATAGAAGACTCACTCATTTTTTCTTTGCGGTTTGTATCCTTTCTGCTCACGAATTTTTTGGATTCTGTCCCTTATATCATTCTCATTATGGCGCGTTTGAGAGTTTGCATCAATGTAATCTCCAATGGGTATCTTGCTTGAAAAGCTGAAGTTGTCTCTCGTCACTTCGGTTATTCCGTGCTTCTCCAAGTACTGTGGAAAAAAATGAAAGCGAATGTCATTCTATGCACCCCTTTCCCCACTTGAAAGTATGGCATGAGTATCTACACACTCCTTACTGGCACATATAACAAGAACATTACCCTCATTATGTCTGGGTATTGCCGGAAGGGCTTGCCACAAGGGGCATAGTAGATTACTTCTCCTCGAACTCCTGACTGTGTGATTGTGCGCATTGTCGTCTCTCTCCGCCACCCGTACATGAGCGGTACGCGAAGCGAAACTTCATCTGTTATCATCTTCCGTTTCTTGGTTGGTGGAGCTGAGGCACATCGGATAAGAGCAAAAATCAGTTTAGTATGATTAAGTCTGGTCATTCATCCTGCGTGAACTCTCGCCACTACAGTTGTGGTAAAATAGCTCCTGATGGAAACATAACTCTTTAATATTTCTATTACTTTCGAAATTAATTAAAAAAAAAAAAGGAAAACAGCAAATAATATCCTTAAAGAAAAGCATTAGCAAAACTAAGGAAACCAAGCCTGTACTTCAATATCCTGACTTATCCATATTAGATTTTTTTATGAACTATCTATCCAAATTTCTGCTCTTGAGGGGCAGCCAGTTTAAACAAAGGATAAAAGCAAAGCCTTCCAAAAGATTTCGGCAAACTTACAGTCACCATAAACAGAGGGCGAGTCAGGGGTGTCCCTCTTCAGCCAAGGGGATGGGATGTTATTTAAGGTGTCCTCATCGATTGAAGACAGCGAGGTGGACTCATCGTCCGACTCGGAGTCACTAAGCTCCGAGGAATCCATGGCTGTTGCCGCAGCCTTGATGGTAGTGATCAGCCTCCCGTCCACGCTGCTCGACGTGATCATATGTCGTTTCTTCACGGGTTTGTCTCCTCCATTCTCATGGGCTCTTGTGATTGCTACAATATCCACCTAGGAAAGCAAAATTAAGATCTTTAAAACACAAAACTATCTCTTTTTCTCTGATAAAATGCAATATAATAAATCTATATCTATATCTATATCTATATCTATATCTATATCTATATCTATCTATATACCTTTAACAATATAGATTACATCGAAAAGCAGGTTTTTATAGTAGTATATATTTATTTCATTACACTGGGTACTGATTATTTGACATCAGTTTACAGCTGGTTGTTCCTTTTAAGAAAACCTTTCTACTGCAATGGTGACAATGATATGGTCAAACAAAAACAATAATCCATCCTAAAAAATCAAGCAGTCAGAGGGCAAGCTCCCTCTTTGTCTGCTTTTAGATACTAATATGATGTAAATGCAACTGTTTGTAGAGCTCAAGAGGGTATCAGATATTGACATATTATGCTCTTCCTAGCTCCTAGGCTTTTATAATTTGTTTTTGGTAAAATTTCCAGAAATTAAACTGTTAAGGTGGATGATGTGTTTCCCTTTCTATCAATTCAATCAAAGAATCACACAGTCTGGTTATCAAAAAGGAATTACAGCACTTACCGAATTCTCCATTTCCATATCACACTTTGCTCTGTCATGACCATCTGGCGCTGAAGTTGTTGGGTGTATTGTGACACTTGGCTTGTTAAGCAGCGTTGCCATAGTGGTCTCGGGAGCCACCGATGTTATGCTCACAGACGAGGATAGGGATAGTGCAGAAGGAAGGGGGAGCGAGAGGGTAGAGGTCATTAGAGGGGGTGTGGGCGAGGAAGTCAAGGATATCCCTGTTGATAGACTGGATATGGAGGTGGCAGATGGAAGGGGAGGTGGAGGAGTAGTGGATGCAGAGACAGATGACAGGGGTGGTGTGGCCAGGGCAGGTATAGGGGGTAAATTGGACAAGGCAGGAAGGCTGGACAAGGTAGCTAAAGAGTTGGTGGTGATGGTGGCAGAGGATGAAGAGGATGAAGAGGAGGGGGCAGCAGAGGAAGAAGGGGAAGAAGAAGAGGTAGGGGGAACAGAGGAGGAGGAAGAAGCGGATGTAGCAGAGGCAGAGCCAGAGCCAGATGACGTGGAGGCTGAGGGATGCAAGGGAGACGAGTTGGAGGAGGTGCAAGGAGCACTGGATGTGGTAGTGGTGGTGGTGGTAGAGGGGGTAGACGAGGTGTCTGCGGGAGGCGTCAAGCAGGCGGAGGACAACAGGGAGGATGTTGTTGTCAGAGTGATTGTGGTAGAGACCTCAGAGGTGGTGGAGGCCTGAGTGGAGGTGATGGCGGAGATGGAGAGGGAGGGGACAGGAGGTGTGGGAACGACTGGAGGGGGTAGCGAGGGTGCACCCAGAGAGGCTGTGAGTGACGGAGGGAGATTCGCCGGGAGCCCTGGCAGTAATGTTGGCGGAAGAGATTGCGATGCTGGTGATGGCGAGGACCGGGAGTTGATGATCGGAGAAGCTGCCGAAATAGGGTCCCCCGCGCGCAACGAAGACACGTGCAGAGGGGGGGAGGTAGTGACTGGTGTGGCTGCTATGGAGGTAGTGGGGGGCAGAGGTAGGGTTGAAGGCTTTATGCCCGCTGCACGACACTGTTCCAGCAATGACGCAACTGTGTTCTTTTTGGGTTTGGAGACTCCCCGTCCAAGATGCCGCGACCGCTCCTGGGCGTCCTCCATCTGGTAAATAGACTGCCTGTGAGCCTCTTCCCTCTGAAGGATAAAGTTTTCGTTTAACATCACAAGTCTCCTTCGGCACAGCCCTCACTCTAATCCTGTGACTCAGGGGGCACTGAATTTTGCAAAGCCTTGAGCACTTTGCTTCAATGTGACAAATGCTGGAAGGAGGTATGGATGAGAATAAATGAGGTCTTATAGTAAAATGTGTTCACACCATTCTATTCACTGCAACTTCATCAGATTTAAGATATTAGATAAACATGTGATTATCAAACGTTGAAGTACATATTTTTCCTCGAAAAACCATTCATTCTCATTCATGTCATTCTATAACAGTATGCAGTCCAGTTATATACCAAAAGAATAGCTCACCAATAGTCTCTCTTGAAAAACAAGAAATGAAAAAACAACAACAAAGGATGAAGAAAAGTAACATTACATCAATCAAGACAGTCATGTCATCCCATTACAACACTACAGCTAAAAAAAACATTTCAAATTCTTTATACTTTACCTTCCTGATCAAGTTTCTATAAAAAAAAAAAAGGAAAAAGAAAGAAAAAAAAAAAAATAAACAAAGAGACAAATACACTAAGAAAAAGAAGAAAAAAGAAAAAAAAAATACGCTCACCCTCTTCTCCTCCCATCAATCAAAGACGTAATCTACCCTCTTACCCTCTTTTTCTTCTCTTCTCTCTTCCCGTCTGCGGCAAGGAGCTGACGCTGAAGGGCTTCTTGCATCTGGTTGGAAGAGGATATGGGAGATTAAGTATGGCAGAACAGGCGGGAAAATGAGGATTTATAATGAGCAGTGAATGCCCATATCTATTTATATATATATATACATGTCTTGGGATTCTTTGTTCTATTTCCAGGCTGATTTGCAGGTAGGACGGTATGCATGCTGTGAATCTTAACACAAAATTTTAATCACCTCAAAAAATTGTTTTATTGGTTTTACTAGCATCAAGAATATCTGTTTTGCATTATGATCTCTACCCCAAAAATTGTATATCTGTATAAATGAATGAAAATATATAGCTAAATAAAAACAAACATATATAATCTTAGTGTCCAATCTCATAATCACCTGAGGTAAATATCACATACTATATAATGTTAAAGTTTAATTTTAACAACATCTGATTTATAAACCTAATAACAATAACACATAAAAAAATATATATATATTGATAGAGACAGAGAGAGAGAGAGAGAGAGAGACAGACTTACCGAGGCCAGAACATCCCTGGGCTCTCCGTGCTGCCCATATAAACTTTGTAGAACTTCTAGACTAGGGGTTAGGCCTGCACCCAAGCCAGCACTCAAGCCTGGAGGGAAGTCTAAGGGAGGAAGTCCACTTCGAGGCAGGCTCAGCGGACTAGGATGTGATTCCTTGTGCTCTCTCTTATCGTGACCTTTAGACGCTGGAAAAGTTGCACAGAGAAATATTAGATCTAAGACTACTGGGAATAATTTTCTTGGATACCAAGTTGATTTTACTTTCAGCATTGAAGCAATCTAATCTGATATTCTATGTAGCAAGGATATATAAAATATTCATAGAAAAGTACATAAGGCTGTTTGAAGATTTATGAGTGTTACTGATGTTTCCACAACCCTAACCAAATTAGCCTTTAATGTCATTAAGATCAGTATAATTTGAGCAAAGTGTACTTCATTTCCATACCATGATATGTATAAATATATATCTAACACTTGAAAAGTACAGACATAATCCTACTGATCTATCCTAGGAACAACAATGGAAATAAAGCAAAAGGTATAATAATGCATAAGCCATTCCTTGAACCTGGACTCACATGGCCTTGGCGAAGCAGTGCTCTTCATAGACAAGTTCAGCGGAGCATCATCGGCCGAGGTTGGGCCGGTAGACCCACAGGGCTCAATGGAGACGCTGGCGCTCTCTTCCCGCCATCCGCCGCTGCCTGGCACGCCATTGGACAGCCGGGAGTTGCCCGAACCCACGGTCGAGATGGACACCTTGGGCTCTGACTTGTCCCGGTGGGGCTGGGCGCTGCCGTGCGACTGCGCGCTCCCCTTCGCAGCCGGCGAGATGGGAATAATCTCTAATTCCTTGTTTCGGATGGCCTTGGAGATGGACACACTCCCGTTATTTGCCAGTTTCTCGGCAACCCGCTGCACACAGAGTGAGTGTGTGTGTGCACACGGACGGGATGTGTGCGCAATGGAGTGTACATTCCGTCGTGCACACAACAGTGCAGGCAGACAGGAAGGCA
>BOPN01000223.1:192500-195000 GCA_017312705.2 Penaeus japonicus
CTGCAATAACCTGAAACTCCTGCCTCTCTATGAATTCAATTTTTACGTACGAACCCCTTGCATTACAGATCACATCTACAGTCTAAACTAGCTTGAATAAACAACTCTGCCCAGTACCATCATTAAAAAGCACTCGATTTCACCATTGTAGGAAATACATTAATCTGTATTCAAAGACAACCCAAAATACAGTCCCTCAACCAATTCAGACTCCATGAACTCTTGTACAGTAGTCTTTCCACATCATGCATGCCACATCAAGCACAAGTCTGTAAACATCTATCAATATTTCTACTATTACAGGTACAGTTCATGTTCTTATTTCACTTATTTTAGTCCTTTCTTTACAGCACAGTTCATAGTAAGGCAACATGTTATAGGTTTAACAGTAATTACCAATGGAGGAGACAACCACTGAAAACAGTTTCACATGCACATAGATTTACTTCCAAAATATAATACTCATTTTCACTGTAATAGAAATAAACTTCCTGTCTTTTTCAAACTATATTTGTAACATGAACAAAAAAACAAACAAAAAAAAATGCTTGTTGATTAATGGTAATACTAGTTACCATGTTAACACTAACTTTTAAACGTAAGAGGTACCAACGGCAAAATATCATTATCCTTACTGTATCTTTTATACTAATATAATAATTACAGCAACTGAGAAGAGACAATATTGATAATAATGATGATATCAATGATGATGATAATGATAATGACAATAATGATAATAATAATACTGAAGTTCAACAAAAACAAAAACAAAATGATAGTACTGACACAATGATGATATCAATAGCAATGTATGGCGAGATCAAGGAATCCTTGCCTAAATTTACTACAAAAATATCAAGAGCAAATACAGGGAGTTGGCAGTGCAGTAATCATAAAACTCAAAAAAGGAATAAATGACCAAAAATTATAATAATATCATATGATGTCAAGAATGTTACTGAAAGTATTAGAAAATATACCATACATCATATAATTGTGAATACTTTTTTTTATTACTGCAATTACTATAATGATTATCATTCACTTTAACACTATGTCTATCAAAGTATATTATTACTAATCTCAACTTATTTGTATTACAAAGATAATAATCATAATAATGGTGATAATGATAACAATACTTATAATAAAAATATCACTGACATAATAATATCAATAATATCAATAATAATAATAATAATAATAATAATAATAATAATAATAATAATGATAACAATAATAATAATAATAGTAATAATAACAACAACAATAATAATAATAATAATAACAATCACAATGATACCAGTAATAATAATAATAACCATTACAATAATAGTAAAGATATTCCTGATGGTAACTGTAATAACAATAACAAACCAAAAATAAAAGTGATAGCATAGCAAAAACAAAAATTTAAAATAATAACAATAACAATAAAATAAAAGATCATGATAAGAATTGTGATGACGGTGATAATAATACAAAATAAAAAGATAACAATAATGCCAACAACTATGATAATATAAAAAGAAAAATGATAAATAATATTACTACTAGCAACAACAACAACAACAAGAACAAGAACGACAAGAACACCAACACTCGCCATCCCAACCATAACAATGATACAGTTAATGCCAAAATCCTGACGGAAAACAACACACACAGTTGTAGGGAGGGAGGGCGGGAGGGAGGACGGCTGTCTGCTGTGGCATTTTTGTGGCAAACTCACCATATAGCGCAGCTGTTGTTGGGTCCATCCCGGGTGGCAACCCACCCCGGGCTTTGTCCCCTCGCTCGCCTTCTCTGCCGTTGTCCATCCTGGTGAGAGAGAGGAAAAGGATTGGTGAATGAATATCTCCATTTAGTGATGCTTTAGAGGTTGAAGGAGTCTAACACTCCTAGGTTTAAGTAACTATTTCTGATGACAATCATAACTGGGATTGTATGGAAAATACATAAATTCTAACAACAACAATAATAATAATAATGATAAAGATGATGATTACAATAAGAGTAAATCTCACTGTAATAAAAAAAAAAAAAACACTCTGAACCTTCAAAACAATACCTCCAAAACTCCAACAAATGATAGGAAATTTACAAGTGCCTTTGAGAAATCAGTCTCTTACTCTTCAAAGTCCTTTTCAAGACCATGGTCAAACTTTCTTCTCTGACTTTGAAACATTTATTCATGATTTGATGCCAAGTTTGCATACACGGTATATCAAGATAACTGGTCGGTAACTGCTGGGTCCTGTTCGTGTTTTTTTTTTTTGCCAAGCAAGTTTCTTTTTCTATTCTTGACATCCAGAATGTCTATATAACATAATTTTGGCAAACATTTGTAACTCTAAAGGTCATTCAGATATCACTTCATCCAACTTGAATACTCTTTTTAAAGACTATAGTGAGCTTTGTTACATACATATCTCCGAGTGAGTGAAAGAGACACAGAGAGCAGTGTTTATGTCCTTTTGTATAAACAGGCAGAAGT
>BOPN01000223.1:200000-205000 GCA_017312705.2 Penaeus japonicus
TACTATCCTTCTCTCCCCCCCCCCTGCTCAAAGGCCTGCCTGCACCGCCTGCTTATGACAAATGCTGCATCAGCGACATCGTAACCAATACTCGGCCGGGGAATATTGACGGAGGAGGAGGAGGAGGAGGAGGAGGAGGAGGAGGAGGAGGAGGAGGAGGAGGAGGAGGAGGAGGAGGAGGAGGGGAGGGGAAGAAGGAAGAGAGAGGAGGGGAAGGGGAGAGAGGAGGAAGGGGAGAAGGAGAAGGAGAATATTATATCTAGGTAATATCATAAGATGATATAGATAAATAAAATAAGATTTAACATAAATCTGAATTATTTCCTGATATAAAATTGATACTCAACGATGAGGGCATATGAAAATAATGGAATTTAAAGCTAGTGATTCAACATTAACGGATATAATATAGCCATTGTCATCACTTAAGGACGGGAGACACCATCGCATGTGCGTTCTGTTATGAAGTAATGAGTAATTTCAACGAGGGTGATATACCAAAAGAAATACATGATAATAAATATCGTCACTGTCCCACTCTTAGAGAAAATTATGTCTTTGATCCAGATTTTTTACTCAAAACCGAAGGAGAAAATATTGACCCTTTAAAGAGTATTCCGATTATCCGGTCTTACACGGCAACATCTCGTAGATTGAAATCTTTTAATAATTGGCCTGAATATGTCATTAAAAAACCACAAGATCTTGCCGAAGCTGGATTTCTTAGTTGTAATATAAGTGACCATGTTCGTTGTTTTTACTGTGGCGGTTGTCTTCGTAACTGGAAGAGTGAGGATATACCATGGATTGAACACGCCAAGTGGTTTCCACAATGCCACTATCTTCTTTTAAAGAAAGGTAAACAATTTATTGATAATGTTCAAAGACAAAAAACAATACAATTTCCCGTAGAAGCAGTGAACAATATATCAGATCAAGACATGGGAATATTGATGGAATTGGATATTGTCAAAAATGTAATAGCTATGGGTTATCCCGTATCTGTTATCAAATATACTCTTAAAAATCACATTAAACAAGCTGGCTGGCCCTACTTAAGGGAAGAACCTTTCATTAATGATATAACAAAAGTTCAAGCTACGAATAACGGTGATTCCACGGATGTTTCTGAAACTTCAATTACGTTATTGTCTTCTAGACATACTTCTTCTTCTCCCTTTTCACCAATCTCTTCGGTAAGTAATATTGTAACACCCACATGTCAAGCATTTATACCCGAAGCAAAAGACAATAAATACAGTATCGAGACTCTACCCAAAAAAATTATCGAAGTAATGGAAATAGATGAATCGAGAAAAAATGAATCAAAGGAACTCTCGAATGCTTGTGTCTCTTCATTACAATCTAGAAAAAAAGAAACAAAGACACTTGAACAATTACCTAAAAAGCTCAAACGCAACAAGCGAATAGAAATGAGTAGACTTATATCATATGAGAAAGAGAATCTACCAACTAGTAAAAAAATTATGAAAAAAGATAAGATATTTCATCATAAGACACCTGAACAAACATTCAAGGGACTCAAGTGTAACATGAAACCAGATATATATAAAGGGAATTTCAAGAATAATAAGGACCGATGGAAAACATTTAACTATCGACAATACTCCATTGATAAATGGCTAATACCTATGGCTGGATTATATTATTCTGTATTTTTAACCACAGATATGGTAGCACTTACAGACCTGATTTTAAAATATTTATTAGATTAAGAAAACATTAATTTCTATTAACCGTTATGGTATAGTCAAGATGTAATTACTTGATCTTTAAAGATTATAAAAATAGGAATATTCTTAAAGAATGAAAACATGACATTATATATATATATATATATATCCTTTCTCTCTCTTTCTCCTTATCTCTCTGCCCGGCGATCCCGCTGCCAAATGAACTGAGTCAGAGCATGCAAAATCCCAACAACTGTACTCCGCTAATTTAGCACGCTCTTCCCCTCCCCATCCCTTCCCCCCTCTTGCTCCTCCTCATACTCTTCCACCTCCACCATCACTTCCTGGTACTCGTACTATTCCCCCTCCTCCACCATTATTACTTCATCGTCCTTCTCCTCCTCTTCCCTGCTGCTGCTGCTGCTGCTCCTCCTCCTCCTCCTCCTCCTCCTCCTCCCCTCCTCCCTCCCCCTCCTCCTGAGAGAGAGAGACAGCAGCGGGAGCGTGTCCCTCGCAGGACGTGACACAGTCAACGCAAACTCGCCAGTATAATTAATGAGTGCAATCTCCTCTCAACAGCGGTGGTGAGGGCTTCGTGGCGCTTGGCTTTCCTTCTCGCTCTCTCGCTCTCTCTCTCTCTCTCTCTCTCTCTCTCTCTCTCTATCTATCTATCTATCTCCTCTCCTTTTCGAACTCCTTCCCTCTCTCCATCTCCATCTCCATCTCCATCTCCCTTTCCCTCTTCCTCTCCCCTTTCCTCTCCATCTCCCTCTCCCTCACTCTTTCTCTCTGTGAGGATTGTATAGTATGCTTATATATGATATCAAATATAGCAATAGATCATCATTCAAGTATTATATGAATATCGTACTCTAAATAGCGAGGCAATCGCCGGGTCAGGTCGGGTCAACTTTGACGGATAGCTAATTCACACATAGTTGCTTTCCCAAGTACCTAGACCCTCAAAAAGAGCTTAATACCCTCGACTGTCACGCCTCTTACATTCCAGCCTCCCTTCCCGTATAACCATCATTGGGGGCGGCGGATGGGAGCCCCTTCCATATAAGCAGGAAAACTGCGCTACCACTGACGCCTGATTTCTCTGCCTGTTTATATGTGTCGTGATAGTGTTTATTACTGTGATCATAGTACTGTAGTGTATATATATCTATCGTGTACCATAACGTCAGACTATCTGCGTTATGGAATAAACTTGAACTGTACAAACCCTGTGTCTGGCATCAATACCTTATTTGTGTGGGTTATTAGTTCCAACAGACTTAGACACCCTCTCCCTCTCCCTCTCCCTCTCCCTCTCCCTCACTTTCCTTCTTCCCTCCACACTCTCCCTCTCCTTACTCTTCCTCCCCTCTTCCCTTCCTCTACTCTCCCCACCTTCTATTTCTCCCCGCCTTCTACTCCCCCCCTTCATCGCAGGAGGAGCCGGAAGAAATGTAATAAAGAGGGTGCGGAAGATAAACGAGAAGAGAAAAAGATATGAGAGGGAGGGAAGGAGGGATGGAGAATGAGGGAGAGGGAGAGGGAGGGAGAGAGAGAGAGAGAGAGAGAGAGAGAGAGAGAGAGAGAGAGAGAGAGAGAGAGAGAGAGAGAGAGAGAGAGAGAGAGAGAGAGAGAGAGAGAGAGAGAGAGAGAGAGAGAGAGAGAGAGAGAGAAGCCTCTCTTGGGGAACAGGTAATATAATTCCCGAGTATTCAAAGTGCTTGAAGTGTTCAAATAATCTGGTGCTGTGTCAGAGTTTCCTCGTGCCTGGCGTTAGAGGAGGAGGAGGAGGAGGAGGAGGAGGAGGAGGAGGAGGAGGAGGAGGAGGAGGAGGAGGAGGAGGAGGAGGAGGAGGGAGGAGGAGAAGAAGAAGAAGAAGAAGAAGAAGAAGAAGAAGAAGAAGAAGATTGAGAATGAGGTACTACTACTACTACTACTACTACTAATAATAATAAAATAATTACAATAATAAGAATAAGAAGAGTAAGAAGATAAGAAGGAGAATAATAGTAGTAACAATAATAATAACAAAAATAATAAAAAAGAAAAACAAGAAGACAAAGAAGCAAGAAAAGGTAGCTATAGGAGGGAACAGAAGAAGAGCGACAGGCGAGAGAGTGAGAGAAAAGGGTTATTGAGCCATTGCGTCCTGTGTCTTATATGAACTCACCGCTGAGAGAGAGAGAGAGAGAGAGAGAGAGAGAGAGAGAGAGAGAGAGAGAGAGAGAGAGAGAGAGAGAGAGAGAGAGAGAGAGAGAGAGAGAGAGAGAGAGAGAGAGAGAGAGAGAGAGAGAGAGAGAGAGAGAGAGAGAGAGAGAGAGAGAGAGAGAGAGAGAGAGAGAGAGAAAGAGAGAGAGAGAGAGAGAGAGAGAGAGAGAGAGAGAGAGAGAGAGAGAGAGAGAGAGAGAGAGAGAGAGAGAGAGAGAGAGAGAGAGAGAAAGAGAGAGAGAGAGAGAGAAAGAGAGAGAGACAGAGAGAGAGAGAGAGAGAGAGAGAGAGAGAGAGAGAGAGAGAGAGAGAGAGAGAGAGAGAGAGAGAGAGAGAGAGAGAGAGAGAGAGAGAGAGAGAGAGAGAGAAGAGGCAGCAAGAGTTCTATTACTTTTTAATTACACGGAACTCGACGAGGGGAAGAAAATACATGTAGTCGGGCGTGAACAAAATAAACACAAATAAAGGAAATTTGAGCGAGCGCACACACACACACACACACACACACACACACACACACACACACACACACACACACACACACACACACACACACACACACACACACACACACACACACACACACACACACACACACACACACACACACACACACACACACACACACACACACACACAGCAACACGGCGGAAACACAAAGCAACAGCGGGAACTCGGTTTAGTGTGCCTGCGAGGAGCTTGTTAAGACGAGGCTTGCAACTTCGTGTGTAATGCAATCATTTCGAAGCGAGCGTGGAAGCAGACACCGCGCTAGAGACCTTGAAAGCTGTCTGCTGATGTCTGCTGCTACCTGCTCTTGTCTGATGCTGTCCCTGCCGCTCTAACCAAACACTCTGGGTACAGATTCCACTTCCCTCGCCTCGCTTCCCACTTTATTCGTGTTTGCCGTCTCCTGTCTGCTCTCCTGTCTTCTGCTGTCGCTCGTTCTCTGCTGCCTCTTGTCTTCAGCTGTCGCTCGTGCACTGCTGCCGCTTCTCCTCTGCCGTCTCCTGTCTTTTGCTGTCAGATGCAGTTCTACCCAAGCTCACAAATAAGGGCGCGGATTTTCCTTTCCTCTATCCCCTCGGGGTTGCCAGA
>BOPN01000223.1:212500-230000 GCA_017312705.2 Penaeus japonicus
TATAGCTTATGGTGCGATCCCAAAACAGCAGAGGCATAACAATGGCACTTAGAAGGATTATACAATAGTAATAAGAGGCAATTTGGTTAATTGGTGGAAGAGCTATTGCGGTGAAAGATTTTTGGAGATAGAGATGGTGATGGTGATGATGATGTGATGGTGATGATGAGTTAACGATCACCATAATCACTAATACATTTATGCTAATGAGATGGACAACAATATCAACAACACCAACAATAACAACTCAACAGATACGACAGAACCAAATCGAATCCTACCGATCCATTCCCATCCATCTTCAAAAGAAAAAAAAAAAAAAAAAAAAAATCTCCCCTCCATCCCTCCTCCCCCCTCCCCCACCCTCATTAAAGCAAATAAATCATAGCGAATAAAAAAAAAGACAAACACGCCCCAGGTCCTCGACATCCCCGCCACCCCAACCCAACTTCGATCCCTAAAGCCAAGTGGCAGCATCGCCGACCAGCCAGCATCGCGACTGAACGGCTGGTTGAACAAGTGGGTCACTCTGTTCACCCGTTCACTTCATCGCCGTTCCCCAAATGTCAGTGAACGTGAGTCATGCATGATCGGAGCCTTGACTTCCAGCCTCTTGGAGAGTCATGCACGTGCATGATGTTCCTTCCGTTCTAGTATTTTCATCTATTTTTGCGTCTTGCTGTTCGTTGCTTAATAATCTTGGTATTATGTTTGGTATTACTCGGTATTATGGTATTATCTTCGGTATTAGCTGGTATCATGGTATCATTTCCGGTTTACATATGTATTCTTATCTTTGGTATCACTTGGTATTCATCCTTTTCTAGCTGTTCATTAGAATTGGTATTAAATCATGGTATTACCTCTATCTACTGACCTCCGTGTTCTTTCAAATAGCTTATTCCTTCTCTAATCTCCTATTCACAGAGCAGATGCCGGTGTGAATTAGTCAAGAATTACATGCGCGTCGTTGCAACATAAACATGTCCGCCATGTGGCCACCGCATGGCATCGCGCGCTTTCCCCTTCATGCGGCCTGGCGGGGATTTCGAGATTCTGTCATGAGATTTACTGCGCGAATGCTGAAGTGTCTTCGGGATTCGGCTGATTATTCTCCTGCGCTCTTCACGGCCTCGCTCTCGCTCTCTCTCTTTTTCTCTTCTCGCATCTTTCCTTCTTTCTTTCTTCCTACCTTCCTCTCTCCTGATTCTTCCTCTCTTCCTCCCTTCCCACCTTCCTCCTCTTCCCCCTCCTCTCTCAGTTCTTCCCCCTTTTACTACTTTCCCTCCCTCCCTCTCTCCTTCTCTCCCACCTCCCTCCATCCCTCCTCCCTCCGTCCCTCCCACCTCCCTCCCTTCCTCCCTCCCTCCCTCCCATCCCTCCCTCCGTCCCACCTCCCTCCCTCCGTCCCTCCCTCCGTCCCTCCTCCCTCCCTCCCTCCCTCCCTCTTCCTCCCTCCCTCCCTCCCATCCCTCCCTCCGTCCCACCTCCCTCCCTCCGTCCCTCCCTCCGTCCCTCCTCCCTCCCTCCCTCCCTCCCTCTTCCTCCCTCCCTCCCTCCTCCTCCCTCCCTCCTCACCTCCCCTCCCTCCCTCCCTCCTTCCTCCCTCCCTCCTCCCCTCCCCTCCCTCCCTCTCTTCCTCCCCCCTCCCTCCCTCCTCCTCCTCCTCCGTCCCACCTCCCTCCCTCCCTCCCTCCTCCTCCCTTCCTCCCTCCCTCCCACCTCCCTTCCTCCCTCCCTCCCTCCGTCCCTCCCTCCCTCCCCACTCCCTCCCCCCTCCCTCCCTCCTCCCTCCCTCCCTCCCTCCTCCCCGCTCAATATCCGCGCCGAGGGAGCTCTAAGGCGTCGCTGCACCGCGGCCGCCTCTCGCCAGGGGCCTCCGACAGGAAATCCAATATATCATGACGCTGCGGACGGACGCCATCAGCCGGTATGTCACACTACCGCCCCTTCCCCCCTCCTCCTTCTCTCCTTCCTCCTCCTCCTCCTCCCCGCCACTACTCCCCTTCTTCACTCCGCTCTCCGTCTCCCTCCTCCTCCTCCTCCCCCTCCTCCTCCCTCCTCCTCCTCCTCCTCCTCCTCCTCCTCCTCCCCCCCCTCCTCCTCCTCCCTCCTCCTCCCTCCTCCTCCTCTCCTCCCCCCCGCCCTACTCCCTTCTTCCCCTCCGCTCTCCATCTCCCTCCTCCTCCTCCTCCTCCTCCTCCTCCTCCTCCTCCTCCTCCCTCCTCCTCCTCCTCCTCCTCCCCTCCCCCCGCCCTTCTCCTCTTCTTCACTCCGCTCTCCGTCTTCCTCCTCCTCCTCCTCCTCCTCCTCCTCCTCCTCCTCCTCCTCCTCCTCCTCCTCCTCCTCCTCCTCCTCCTCCTCCCCTCGCCACTACTCCCCTTCTTCACTCCGCTCTCCGTCTCCCTCCTCCTCCCCCCTCCTCCTCCTCCTCCTCCTCCTCCTCCTCCTCCTCCTCCTCCTCCTCCTCCACCCCTCGCTACTACTCCCCTTCTTCACTCCGCTCTCCGTCTCCCTCCTCCACTCTACTACTCCTCCCCCTCCTTCTATTCCTCCTCCGCTACGCCTCCGATCCATGGGTCCTCCCCCCTCCCTCCTTCCCCCCCTCCCTCCTTTCACTACGATTCCCCTCCTCTTCTTACTCTAACTCCCCTCCTCCCCCTCCTCCTTTCACGATTTTACCCCTTCTCCTCTTTCCTCTCTCTCTCTCTCTCTCCATCCCCTCTTTCCTCCCCCCCCGCCCCTCCTCTCTCCTCCCCTTGGCCTCCTCTTCCCTCCCCTTGGCCCTCTACCTACTACTACCCCCCCCCTCACCACACACTTCTTCTCTGCGCCTGGAATATTTCTCTCGCGTTGTCTTCCCCTAAATGAATAATGATGCTTCGTTCTCTCTCTCTCTCTCTCTCTCTCTCTCTCTCTCTCTCTCTCTCTCTCTCTCTCTCTCTCTCTCTCTCTCTCTCTCTCTCTCTCTCTCCCTCTCCCTCTCCCCCCCTCTCTCTCTCTCTCTCTCCCTCTCCTCTCTCCCTCTCCCTCTCCCTCTCCCTCTCCCTCTCCCTCTCTCTCTCTCTCTCTCTCCCTCTCCCTCTCTCCCTCTTTCTCCTAACCCTCCCTTTCCCCCTACCCTTTTCTAATGACATAAACATAATACCAATCATAACTAAAACAACAACAACAACAACAACCATATAAAAAAAAAACACATTAACACCAAGCTAAACAAGACGAACAACTAGCATTGGTGTCGCGTGTGCTCTCCCTCCCGCCTTCCCTCCCTCTCCCTCTCCCTCTCCCTCTCTCCTCTCTCTCTCCTAACCCTCCCTTGCCCCCTACCATCTTCTAATAAACATAAACATAATACCAATCACAACAACAACAACACCAAGCGCAACAAGACGAACAACTAGAATTAGTGTCGCGTGTGCTCTCCCTCCCGCCTTCCCTCCGGATGTGTGTCGGAGAGACAACGATATATATAAATACCCGACGGACAGCGAGGTCACGAGCCTAAAACCAAAGGCGTGGGCGGGAATAAATCACACTGATAATGAGTTTGGAAGAAGAGATAAATGAAGGAAAGGATAAGAAGTTAGATTTAGTTTTATTTCTTTCTTTTTTTTTATTATGAAGTTAGGTTTTCTTTGGCGGTAGGATCTTGAAAATAAATAAAGAAATAAAATTAGAGGTAAAATTTTTTTTTAAGCACGTGGTTCTTCTCGGTGATGACGTCACGTCTGATTTGATGGAATGATGGCGACAACAGAGATAATTAAGATAATGATGATAATAATAATAATTGTGACTGTATTAATAACAATAATAATAATAATAATAATAATAACAACAATAATATTAACACTAATGATACTCATAATATTAATGAAAAATAAATCTTAAAAAATAAATCATAAAAAAATATATATAAAATAATAACAATAATAGTACTAACAATGAGAATTATCACATTAGTAACACCACCACCAACAACAACAACAACAACGATAACAAATAGCAATAATCTCCGGACGGATCACAAAGGACTATGAACTCATGGAGGCGGCAACCACAGCGCACGTATTAAACATATCAGCTATTTCCCTTCCACGCAAACACCGCTCACTCGACTGCTGTCATTTCGAAACGCGTAAAGGCATTTCCACTAGGAGGGGGGAGTGGGGAGGGGGAGGGGGGGGGGGGGGGGGGGGGGGGGGGAGGGGGAGGCCTTTTCTTTCCTTTTCCTCTCTTCCCACCCCCTCTCTCCTTTTCGTTTTTCTTTCCTTTTTCTTCCCTCACCCTTCCCGTTCTCCTTCGCCCTCATTCCCTCTCCCTTTTCTTTCCTCCTCCTCCCTAACTCTGTCCCTGTCCCTGTCCTTTACCTTTACCCTTCTATTTCCCTTTCCCTTCCCCTTTCTCTTCTTTTTCCCATCTTATTATTCCCCCTTCCACCTCCCCTTCCCCTCCCACCCCTTCCCCCTTACCTCCCTCTCCCTCTCCCTCTCCCTCTCTCTCTCCCTCCCCTTCCCCATTCCCTTCCCCCTCCCCCCCCTTCCACTTAAGCGCACATCCCCACCGCTTGGGGAGCCGTTTTCCCGCTCGCGTAAACAAATACTAGAATGTACATTAGCGAGTCCATCAAAACAAGATTTTGACCAAAACGGGAAACAACACACACAATAAGCTTCGTTATTCTCTCTCTTACTCTCTCTCTCTCTCTCTCTCTCTCTCTCTCTCTCTCTCTCTCTCTCTCTCTCTCTCTCTCTCTCTCTCTCTCTCTCTCTCTCCCTCTCCCTCTCCCTCTCCCTCTCCCTCTCCCTCTCCCTCTCCCTCTCTCTCTCTCTGTTTCCGTCTCTCTCTCTGTCTCTCGCTCTCCCTCTGTCTTGTTCTTCTTTACCTTTCCCTTTCCCTCTCTTTCCCTTCCCTTTCCCTTTCCCTTTCCCTCTCTTTCCCTTCCCTTTCCCTTTCCATTTCCTTTCCTTTCCCTTTCCCTTCCCCAACCCTCTCCCTTCCCTCCCCAACCCTCTCCCTATCCCTCTCCCTATCCCTCCCCATCCCCTTCCCCTCCCCAATCCCTCCCCAACCCTCTCCCTTCCCTCCCTTCCCCCTCTCCTCCCCTCACCCCAACCCTCTCCCTTCCCCCTCCCCTCTCCTCACCCCTCCCTATCCCCCCCCTTCCCCCGCCGACGCCAAGCGGCCGTTATCGTGACGCATCCGACCCCCTGGCCAGGTGACGCCGCCCACTGGATGGCAAGGTCGCGCAACGCACTTCAATCCGCGGGAATTTTACCTTGTTGTTGTTCGTCCGTTGTGGGGGGAGGGGGAGGGGGAGGGGGAGGGAGGACGGGGGGGCGGTGATGTTCTTGTTGTTTTGGAGGGAGGGGGAGGGGGAGTGAGGAAGGGGGGGCGGTGATGTTCTTGTTGTTTTGGAGGGAGGGGGAGGGGGAGGGGGGATAGGGAGGGAGGAGGAAGGGGGGGCGGTGATGTTCTTGTTGTTTTTGCTGTTGTTTACTTGTCTTGGTGTTTCAATCTGTTTATTGTTTTTCTCTTGCTTTGTATTTTTTTCTCGATTTTTTTTTTTTTTTTTTTTTTTTGGGGGGGGAGAAGGGGAAAGGGGATTGTATTTTGTATTGTTTGGTGGGGCTCTGTCTGTCTGTGTCTGTCGTCCTGTCTTTGTTGTTGTTGTTGTTGTGCTGCTGCTATTGTTATTGTTGTCTCTGCTCTTCACTCTCACTCTCAATCTCACTCTCACACTCACACTCACACTCACACAAACCCCCAAGATAAATTATTATCATCCTTTCGGAGGATAAAAACACCATCCCTTTTCCTCACTTTCTCCCCAACCATTCCCTCCCCACTTTCTCCCCCAACCATTCCTCTCATTTTTCTCTCCCCATCTTCCCTCTTATTATTTCTTCCCCATCCCCTACCACCCCCTTCCCCCTCCCCCTTAACATTCCACCCCTGATGATGATTATGATATGATGATGATGATGGTGATGATGGTGATGATGATGATTATTACAATGGTAATAATGATGATGATGATGGTGATGATGATGATGATTATGATGATGAAGATGATGATGATGATGATGATTACAATGATGATGATGATAATGATAACAATAAAAAATAATAAGAACAGAAATAATACTACAAAAAAACGAAAACAGAATCTCCCACAAAAAAGAACAACCCTAAACAAAGAATTTATAAGAAAAAAAAAAAACGGCCCCAAGGATTCCCGGCTGAAAATAACTCCCTCGTCTATTTGCGGAATATCGACACGACAGCAACCCGTACGACGCCTGCTTTCGGGCGGCGACGACGGCGGGGGCGGGGGCGGGGGCGTTGAGGGGCGGGGGCGGTTGTTGCAAACGACGAAGTGTTGCAAGACAGGAAGGGAAGGCTCGCGTAATTATGACGACCGACGGTGGACGGGCGGGAGATTCGGTTCGCGCGGACTTTCGCGAAGGAAACGGTAAAGGCACCGTCGCGTCGGGCGGGCGGGCGGGCGGGCGGGCTCGGCTGCGGTGGGAGGACACTCGGCGCGGATGCCTTCTTCTCTTCTCTTCTCTTCTCTTCTCTTATCTTCTCTCCTCTTATCTTCTCTCTTCTTATCTTATCTTCTCTTCTCTCCTCTTATCTTCTCTTCTCTTCTCTTCTCTTCGGGAGGAGGAGGGGCAGGAGAGGGAGAAGGAGGAGGAGGAGGAGGAGGAGGAGGAGGAGGAGGAGGAGGAGAGGGGGGGGGAGAAGAGGAGGAGGAAAAGGAGGAGGAGGAAGAAGAGGAGGAGGAGGTGGTGGGGTAGGACCAAGAAGAAAGCAAAAGATGTAGAAGGAAAAAAAAACAAAAACAAAGAGACAGCAAGAAGACAGCAATAAAGACGAAGAAAAAAAACAAATCGCAGAAAAATAAAGAAATTCTAATACATAAAAAATAAAAATTCAAATCCTGATCCCCGTCTTCCCGCCCACCAAAACCCAAAAGATCTCGCAGCGCCACTCTTGTGCTGCGGATAACGTCGCAACTACCGCAACAGCAGAGTCTGGGCACCGTGGCAGCCGCTGCGTCGAGCACTGAAGCCTCCCTCTCCTGTTTTATGGCAAAGCGGCCACTTCACGACACGCGTTGCTGTATCGAGCTTCAGTCCTGATGAATTTACGGCTCTATTGATTTGTTATCTTACCCGCTAACCTAGCCATGACTGTCTTTTTTTAAAGGAGGGTTGGCGATAAGCGTTTAGTCTGCTGCGTTTTTTTTTGGGGGGGGACTCGTGCAGATGGGCTAGGCGATGCGACTTTTTTTTTCTTCTTCTTCTTCTAAGCGTGCGCAATGAATGGTGAAGTTTTCATTCTCATTGGCTGCACGATTATGAGTCTTTTTTGGTGAAACTTATCAGGTCTAACTTCCTCTCGGGTGAGATTTATCGGTTCGTAGAGTTTGTACAGTCATTCATTCAGTCATTCATTCATTCAGTCTCTCTCTCTCTCTCTCTCTCTCTCTCTCTCTCTCTCTCTCTCTCTCTCTCTCTCTCTCTCTCTCCCCCCCTCCCCTCTCCCTCCCCTTCCTCGCTCTTCCCCCTCCTCCCCTTCCTCCTTCCTCCTCTCCTTCCTCCCCCTCCTCCTCCCCTTCCTCCTTCCCCCTCTTCCTCTTCCCCCTCCTCCTTCCTCTTCCTCCTCCCCCTCCCCTTCCCCTTCCCCCTCCTTCCCCCTCCCTCCCCTTCCCACCTTTTCCCTTTCATCCCCCCCTCTCTCTCTCTCTCTCTCTCTCTCTCCCTCTCTGCGACACACTTGAGCACACATGTAAGCGATGGCATCCATTAACAAATAATTGCAGCCAAGCCACCAGCCTTCCTGCATCAAAGGGTCTAATGGTCTTACATAATATCTAACGGCCGGTCTGGTGTGATCAATCAATGCCACTGGGTTAGCACGCACGCACTTACTGCACACACAAACACATAAATGTAAATACGACGTATTACGTATGTACATGTATGTGCGGACGAAAACATGTTTGATCACACGCAAGGGCACACAAATAAACATGTGTGAAGGGAGGGGGAGGGAGGGTGGATGGAGGGTGGAGGGAGGGAGGGAGGGAGAGGGAGGGAGGAAGGAGTGAGAGAGGGAGAGAGAAAGAGAGAGAGAAAGAAAGAGAGAGTGAGAGAGAGAGAGAGAAAAAGACAGAGAGAGAGAGAGAGAGAGAGAGAGAGAGAGAGAGAGAGAGAGAGAGAGAGAGAGAGAGAGAGAGAGAGAGAGAGAGAGAGAGAGAGAGAGAGAGAGAGAGAGAGAGAGAGAGAGAGAGAGAGAGAGAGAGAGAGAGAGAGAGAGAGAGAGAGAGAGAGAGAGAGAGAGAGAGAGAGAGAGAGAGAGAGAGAGAGAGAGAGAGAGAGAGAGAAAGAGACAGAGAGAGAAAGAGAAAGAGAAAGAGAGAGAGAGAGAAAGCTGTCATAGTACCACCTCCCCTTAATAAAAAGGCATAGAAATGAAACACAGAACCCGCGTGCTTTATCAACATAAAACGTAAACACCACAATCCATGCATACCAGAAATCACCTGCCGCAGCCCACGAGCGCATAAATACAGCTTAATTAACTGTAATTAATAGTGTGAATTACCAAAATAACAAACAATGATCGGAGCGCATGAATCAATGATGGTAATCAGTCGCTGTTACAAAAATATATATATTCAAATTGTGATGTTACAAAAAAAAAAAAAAAAAAAAAAAAAGATATCATACCCCATTTTCTAGAAGGGGGGGGAGGGGGTTGGGGGGGAATTATGGGGGTGATAAAAACGGCACTACAGGGGCGTGAGGTGACATCGTGGGCCGAGGTCTGAGCCTTGCTGGGGGAGGGCCACGCGTTGAAAGGAAGTTTCTGTAGGATGACTGGCATATATTTCGGGGTGGGGGGAGGGGGGAGGGGGAGAGAGGGGGGGCGGCGATTGTGGCGTTGGGGAAAAAAAAAAAAAGGATTTTGTTGCAGCACTCAGGGCGAAATTCGGTCTTGTTTTTCGGGGATTTTCAGCTTTGTGGGAGAATGGGAAATGCATTGAGGTTGAATGCTAGTTGTTCTTAGATCGTTATTATTTTCTGGAGTCGAGGATTAAAAATCTCTTTCGAAGATAATTAGCGAAATTAGTTATGGAAAGATAGTTAGTGAAATTAGTTACGGATATAGTGAGATTCCAGCGGCGAGATGGAGCGGAGGAGCGTCAATGCACCCAAAATCGTGCAAGTATTGTATGACGTAATCAATAGCGACATGGCAAAGGGCGTTGCAATAAAGACAAGCCTTCACCCACCCACGGGGAAAGGAGAACAAGCCGGGAATGAAAAATCGGCGGAAACTCGGGGGGGGGGGGGAATCATGGCTTAATGTACAGCTGTGATGTCACTTCCCCAACGAGGGGTTTTAATTGCATACTGCACCCTCGCCTCTTGCTCGGCTTGTGCTGAGAGAGAGAGAGAAAGTCAGTCTCTCTCTCTCTCTCTCTCTCTCTCTCTCTCTCTCTCTCTCTCTCTCTCTCTCTCTCTCTCTCTTTCGCTTTCTCTTTCTCTTTCTCTTTCTCTCTCTCTCTCTCTCTCTCTCTCTCTCTCTTTCTCTCACCCTCCGTCCCTCCCTTCCCACTTTCCTTACCTATCTTCCCTCCTTCCTTCCCTTTCTTCCCTCCTTCCTTCTTTCCTTCCCTCCTTCATTCATTCATTCCTCCTTCTTTCCCTTTCTTCCTTTTTTCTCCTTCTACTCCTTCCCTTCCCTTCCCTTCCCTTCCCTTCCCTTCCCTTCCCTTCCCTTCCCTTCCCTTCCCTTCCCTTCCCCTCCCCTCTCCTGCCTTCTCCTCTCCTCTCCCCCCTCCCTCCTCTCCCATTCCTCCCCCTCTACTCAAACCACTCAAACAAGAGATAAAAGCTATAACCAACGACAATAAAAAAAAAAACAAAAAAACAACAGCAACACTACTCCCAACACTAATAAATATAAAAAATGACAATACAAATAAAACGCCACAATGAAAACAACAACAACAACAACAGCAACACATAAATCAAACGAATAAGAATTAGACGTGTTCTAGGGAGGTGGTGGGTGGGGGGTGGGGGGAGGTGGGTGGAGGGTGGGGTGATGGGGGGGGGGGAGGACTCGGCCATGTGGGAGTCCTTGCGGAGGATCTTCGCTCCTCGCTGGGAGAGCTCCTGCATCCTGGCATTGAGAGGTCATGACCCTGGGGAGGAAAGGAGGGAAGGAGGAAAGGAGGGAGGAAAGGAGGGAGAGAGGGAGGAAAGGAGGGAGGGAGGGAGGAAAGGAGGGAGGGAGGAAGGGAGGGAGGGAGGGAGGGAGGGAGGGAGGGAGGAAAGGAGGGAGGGAGGGAGGGAGGAAAGGAGGGAGGGAGGGAGGGAGGGAGGGAGGGAGGGAGGAGGGAGAGAGGGAAAGAGATACATGAATCGAGATGGATATATAGGTAGACTGATAGAGGGAGGTAGAGAAAGGAGTAATAAAGAGAGAGAGAGAGAGAGAGAGAGAGAGAGAGAGAGATAGTAGGGGGGAGAGAAGGGGCGTTATGCACAGGCATCAGGCATCAACACCATTTCCAATCCTTCAATCTTTCTCCTTCTTGAAATCTCTTTTCATCACGTTTACCCTCCCCCTCCCCCTCCGCCACCCTCCTCCCCTTCTCTCCACCTTCAACACGAAATATAAATATACATAAAAAGGGGTGAAGAGAAGAGGAAGAGGGGAGAGCAAAGGGGAGAAGAATGACACAAAGAGGTCGGATGCTGCCCCCTCTCCCCCTCCCCCTCCCCCCTCCGCACCCCAGCTGACGAGGGGGTTTCCGAGAATCCAGTCTATATGGAACTCATCGAAGAAGATCAAGAACACATGTCATCTCGTGATATACAAATCCCTCCGCCTCTTCCTCCTCCTCCTCCTCCTTCCACTTTCCTCCTCCCTGGTCCCCCTTCTTCGTCTCCTCTCGTCTCCTCTTCCTTCTTCCCCCCCCCCCCTTCTTCGTCCCCTCTCGTCTCCTCTTCCTTCCTCCCTCGCCTCTTCCTCTTTCCCTTCCCCTCTTCCTCTTTCCCTCCTCACCCTCCTTCTTTCTTCCCTTCCCACCTCCTCTCTCTTCTCCCCTCCCTTCCACCTCCCGTTCTTCCTCCCTCTCTCCCTGTTCTTCCTATCCCATCTTCCGTCCCCTATCCCCCCCCATCCCATCCCATCCCTTCCCTCCACCTCTCCCCCCCCCCCAAACTTCGCTAGTACATCTCGAGACACTTGATTGGCAGATAGTCGATTCCCAGTCCGGGCTCCACCAATCACAGCAACGATGATCACGACACGTCACCAAGTCACGCCCACCCAAGCCTTGCCGTCCAATTAGCATGCCTGGACAAAAACTTGAAATGGCTCGCCAGAGGAAACACTAAAATTGTCATTTTTCGAGAGTGCACAAGAGAGAGAGAAAAAAGAAAGAAAAAAGAAAAAAAAAAAACAAGTGACCCTAGCACCACATGCAATAACAATAATAACGATACCTGCTCTTGCTGACAAGTAGGGAGGAGTGAGAGAGAATGGGGGGAGGAGGAGGAGGAGGAGGAGGAGGAGGAGGAGGAGGAGGAGGAGGAGGAGGAGGAGGAGGAGGAGGAGGAGGAGGAGGAGGAGAAGGAAGTGGAAGAAAAGGAATAAGGAGGAGAAGGAGGAGGAGGAGGAGGAGGAGGAGGAGGAGGAGGAGGAGGAGGAGGAGGAGGAGGAGGAGGAGGAGGAGGAGGAGGAGGAGGAAGAAGAAGAAGAGGAGTAAGAGGAAGAGGAGGAGGAAGTGGAAGAAGAGGAAGAGGAGGAGGAGGAGGAGGAGGAGGAGGAGGAGGAGGAGGAGGAGGTGGTGGTGGTGGTGGTGGTGGTGGAGGAGGAGGAGGAGGAGGAGGAGGAGGAGGAGGAGGAGGAGGAGGAGGAGGAAGAAGAAGAGGAGGAGGTGGTGGATGCGGAGGGGGAGATGACTAATAATAATAATAATAAGAAGAAGAAGAAAGAGATGAAGAAGGAGAAGGAGGGAGGTGGAAAATTCGAAGAGGAAGAAGTGAGAAAAGAGAAAGAAAAGAAAAGGAATCCCTCGCTAACCCTCCTCCTCCTCCTCCTCTCGCGGAGAAATAAGGGAGAAATGGGCGGGCTTCTGCAACTCGAACATTGATTCCTTTCAATCTCCGAGACTGCAATCGACAGCTGCCAAACCGCGCGAAAACTTAGGACAGCTCTCAACCTTCCTATACAAAAAGCGAGGCATCCTTTTCCCTCCGCCTTGGCTTCTTTCTGCATGGGCGTCGTGTCACCGCCCACCCGCCCACCCGGCCGCCCACCCACCCGACCGCCCGCGCCTACTTCCTCTGCTTGGGACATTTTTCGTGAATTTATTTTATTCTATTTTTTTTTTTTTTTTTATTCATTGAGTTGATCAAATTTATTTTTTTCACCCTCCTGCAATTGGGTTATTTTTGTTTTGTTTTGTTGTGTATTTCGATTTTTCTCTTCAGCTTTTTATTATTCTTTTCTCTCTTTCTTTCTCTTTTTCTATTCTTACTTTTTCCCCATTGCCTTCCTTCTATTCGTTCTTGCTTCCATCCTTCTATCTTCCTTCACTCTTGCCTCCCTTCTCCCTCTCCTTCCCCCTCCCCTTCTTCTTCTCCCTAACCCTCCCCCCCTCCCATCCCTCTCCATCTCCCCTTCCCTATCCCTCCCCCTCTTCCTCTTCCTCTTCTTCTCCCTCTCCCTCTCCCTCCCCCTCTTCTTCTTCTTCTCCCCATCCCTACCCCCCATCCCTACCTCTAAATAAAACAAAAAAACATAAAGAAACATAGAACCTCCCCCCCCCCCATCTCGCCCCAAACTCCGTCGCAATCCGTTCGTCCCAAAGAGTAGCTTCAGAACATAATTCATCGGCGAGCGAGAGAAACGCGATGGGTCTTCGCCACAGAATTCGGGGAAAACCGTGTGTGTGTTTACGATTTCGCGGAATGACGGTTAAGCAAGCGAGGCGAATAAAAACAGAAACAGAGCGAGAGAGAGAGAAAAAAAGAGAAATGTGATTGCAAACTATTCAGAAGGGAAGTCGTAATGAAGGCTTTCGAACACGTGCGTCTCTGTCTCGTCGCGTCGCGTCCGCTCAGATCATGACACGTTTAGAACACGTTTTTTAGTCGGTGAGTTTCTCCGAGGTTTGGATTTTGTGGATTTTCCTAATTGAGGTCCTTTTGTTTCCAAGCTCTTCCAGTTTCCTCTTATTTTTCTTTTTCATTATTCCTCTTCTCTTCCTACTCTACCTCCATCTCCACCTACACCTCCACATCCACTTCCATCCGCACAACCACTCTCACATCCACCTCCACCGTGGCATGATCAGCGGACCTTGGAGCACGCAAATCCTGTGTCTTGTTTACAATCAAAATGGTCGTGAGACGTTTAGTCAATATCAATGTATCCTTAATCATCATCATTTATGGATATTCAACAACCCAATGTGTCTTTATCACGAAGCTTTTCGTCGTGTCAACATCATAATTCTCTTGTCACTTGCCATAGCACATAAGGACCCCCGTTGTTCCTTCATGCGATGCCTCATCATATGTATGACCCACATGTAACGAAATTAGCGTTCATTCAAAGTCCTTCGCGTTTTCCACAATGGAACGCAGCAAAACGGAAAGCGTGATTCTAACCAGAATCTGCGATTCTAACTTCCTTCGAGCGGTGTGGCGAAAAACCGTTCGTCATCGTGGGCGTGGCAAGACGGGTGACCCCCCCCCCACACACACACACCTCCTTCCCGTTGCCACGCCTATCATCTGTACTGTGCAACACGCTACCAACTCTCGCAGTTATCAAGCCATAAAATCTGCATGGCTTCTGTTCGTCTGCCAGTTGCAGGCCCTTTTACTAATGGCACTCGCGGGAGACAGTACAGAGTTTCTACTCTGATGTCACCATGCTATTTCAACCTTCCCTTTCCCTCTCCCCTCCCCTCTCCTTTCCCATCCCCGTCCCTTCTCCTTTCCCCTCCCATCCTCACCCCTTCTCCTTCCCTTCTCCTTCCCCCTCCCCTTCCTTTTCATTCTTCTTCCCTTTACTCCACCTCCCGTCCCCTTCCTTCTCTCCTTCTCTACCCTCCCTCCTGTCACCCTTTCTTTTCTTTTCTTCTCTTCTCCTCTCCTCCTCTCCTCCACTCTCCCCCGCCCCAAGAAGAAAGAAAACCGAACGGTAGGCGAGAGAAAGAGCGATAAGAGAGCGAAAGAGAGAGGGTGTGGACATAATTGAAAGGAGAGTAGAATAGGGAGGGAAAATAATAAATAGAAGGAGGGGAGAGTAGAAAGGAGGGAGGGAAGAGGGAATTAGAAAGGAGGAAGAGGGAGGAGAGAAAGAAAATAAGGAAAGGACGAAGAATAAGATCGAATAATGCAAAAGCGGGGCACAAAAGGAACAGAACAAGACGAAAAGGGGGAGAGAAAGAGAGGGCAAAGAGAAGTGAAGGAAAGCAGGAAGAAGAAGAGAATAGAAGAAGGCTAAGAATAGAGTGAGGGCGAGAATGAGGAGCAAAACAGAGGGTGAGAGAAAGGGTGTTGGGCATGCCACGAGTGTTCAATCTCTGCTAATGCATGATCTGTGTGCATGGTCATGACCCGGTGATCTAGGGAGGGGGGGGGTGCGAGGGGAAGAGGGGGAGATTTGAGGGGAAAGAGGGAAGAATCACAGGGGGAGAAGAGGGGGGGGGAGGAGGGAGGAGGGGGAGGGAGAGAGAGAGAGAGAGAGAGAGAGAGAGAGAGAGAGAGAGAGAGAGAGAGATAAAGAAAGAGATAAACGAAAAGAAGAGGAGAATAACAGAAATAAAAAACGCTCTGTAGGGAAACATGGACACATAATTCCAATAACATTAATAATAAATACAAAAAATGCAGCGAAAAACGAACCAGAAACTGTGAAACGAGACGTACGAACGAAGGAAATAAATCAGGCCAGAATAAGCAGAAGGCAAACGGAAGGAGGGAAGAACACACGTAGCCCATGATACAACGCAAGGGGGAGAAGGGGGAGGGGGGAGAGGAGGAGAAGGAAGTGGTGAGGGGTAGGAAGGGGAAAGGGGGGAGAGGAAATGGGGGGAGGCAAGGGAGAAAGAGAGATTGAGGTAGAAAAGATGCAGGGAGAGGGAGAGAAAGAAGAAGGGGGTAAGGGAGAGAGACGAGGACGAGGGAGAGAAAGAAGGAAGGGGGCGAGGGAGAGGGAGAAAGAGGAAGGGGGCGAGGGAGAGAAAGAGGGAAGGGAGCGAGGGAGAGGGAGAGAAAGAGGAAGGGGGCGAGGGAGAGGGAGAGAAAGAAGGAAGGGGGCGAGGGAGAGAAAAAGGAAGCGAGGGAGAGGGAGAGAAAGAGGAAGGGGGCGAGGGAGAGGGAGAGAAAGAGGAAGGGGGCGAGGGAGAGGGAGCGAAAGAGGAAGGGGGCGAGGGAGAGGGGAGAGAAAGAGGAAGGGGGCAAGGGAGAAGGAGCGAAAGAGCGGGAAGAGGCGAGGGAGAAAGTGAGAAAGAGCACGATGCAGGAGAGACGCCATTCTGTGTTGTAACAGCTGCGAAATCCAGAGGCATTTCAAAAGGCTCCACCCTCCATCACTCCAGGTAAACTACTGGCTCGTATGTTTATCTATAATTACCATCGCAACTGATACCGTAAAAATCCCGCCTCAAGGCTTTTGTTCTATTTTCAAAAATCATAATTAAATAGAGATCTCGGGCGAAATATAAATAATTGGACGTAACACGGATGATCAATAAACACAAGAAGGTGGCGGAGGACGCACGCAAAAAAACATGAATTATCGTACTTCTTCCAGATGTTGAAACGGAGGCACAAAAAAAATGGTATTAAAGATAAAAGATGCATCACTTATTGATCGTATCTTCTACATGCCTTCTACTTTACGGTTTATAAAGATGGAAAATGATTATAGATGCGGTCTTTGCATCTTTAAGAAAAGAAAAATAAAATAAAAAAATGAAAACAAGCAACTACCACCTCCCTGTTGCCAACTTCCGCGCATGCAATTTGTCGAACATAAAACCTTAAATAAATAATTCTCTCCAAGAAGTAAATGGTAAGCGAGCGTGTGTGTATATATACCTTCCGCATAAAGCGCCATTCGAACACGCGCTTATACATACAATAACGGTTTACTGTGACCTTTTAAGAGACCATCACTCTGGCCACGTTCAATAAACATGATCCGGAGAAAAATGCCATCGGGATTACGGGCCCAATGGAACTGTATCTCGTTTCGCTCTGCACGCCAGACCTCCCTCACTCCCTCCTTCTCTCCCTCTCCCTCTCTCTTCTTTAGATACGTCTCTCCCTTTGTCTCTGGCTCTGGCTCTGGCTCTGGCTCTGGCTCTGGCTCTGGCTCTGGCTCTGGCTTTGGCTCCCTCTCCTTCTCTTTCTCTTTCTCCTTCTCCTTCTCTCTCTCTCCTTTCCTCCCTTCCCCTCCCCCTTCCCCATCCCCATCCCCATCCCCATCCCCTTCCCCCTCCCCATCCCCTTCCCCATCCCCCTCCACCTCACCCCTCCCCATCCCCTCCCCCCTCCTCTTCCCCATCCCCATCCTCTTCCCCATCCCCTTCCACCTCCCTCCCCATCCCCCTCCACCTCACCCCTCACCCATCCCCCTCCCCCCTCCACACCCCCCCCACCCCCACCACGAAAGAAAACACCCGAGTTATCCTAAAACATAAATAAATGAGAACCAAAAATAATCCAAATAAATCTAAAAAAAAAAAAAAGATATATATATACTGTATATATATACACATATATGTAGCTCCATCGGGTCGTTAATCCTTGTCGCGCGAACCGACCTCTCTCTCTCTCTCTCTCTCTCTCTCTCTCTCTCTCTCTCTCTCTCTCTCTCTCTCTCTCTCTCTCTCTCTCTCTCTCTCTCTCTCTCTCTTTCTCCTCTCTCCCTCTCTCTCTCTCTCTCTCTCTCTCTCTCTCTCTCTCTCTCTCTCTCTCTCTCTCTCTCTCTCTCTCTCTCTCTCTCTCTCTCTCTCTCACTCTCTCTCTCTCTCTCTCTCTCTCTCTCTCTCTCTCTCTCTCTCTCTCTCCTCTCTCTCTCTCTCTCACTCTCTCTCTCTCTCTCTCTCTCTCTCTCTCTCTCTCTCTCTCTCTCTCTCTTTCTTTCTCTCTCTCTCTCTCTCTCTCTCTCTCTCTCTCTCTCTCTCTCCCTCTCCCTCTCTCTCGCAAACTCAAACAAATGCAACAAGGATCATCCAATTACACAAAAGGCTCGCTTGCTCACTCGCTCGCTCGCGCTGGTCCAGTTCTTGGGGGGCGGAGCTGGGGGGGGGGGAAGAGGAGAGGGGGAGGGGGAAGAGGAAGAGGATTGAGGGAAGGGGGGAGGGGATGGGAGGGGAGGAGGAGGAGGAGGAGGAGGAATAGGAGGAGGAAGAGGAAGATGATTGGGGGGGGGAGGGAGGAGGAGG
>BOPN01000223.1:237500-242500 GCA_017312705.2 Penaeus japonicus
ACACCGGCGTCCCCACAACAGAGGCAACGAGGCATCGCCGATCGCCGAGCGTCGCTTCCTTACCGGCGCATGATGGATCTACCAAGCGACCGCCGGGTTACCGCAATATGGCGGCGTGGCATGGCAGCAGCCGACTCTCTCTTCTGCCTCGTCATGTTACACGGTTTTGTTGCTCGTCTCTCTCCATCTCTCGGTGTTGTTGTTGTAGTTTTTTTTTCTCCTTCCGAAGCTAAAACTAGGGGGAGTTCATTCTGCGAAGGTTATTAATAAACACCGCAGGGGAATTTTAAGATCCCACGCGAAACTAAAGATAAACCCGCGGTCTCTTACCCTACCCTCGCCCCCCCCCCTCCCTAGTCCCCGATCCTTCAACACTCCATTGCGAGATGAAAAAAGTGATTCTAAATCTGATACGAAGAAATGATGGTAAAATAACTTTCTAAAAAAGAGAGAGAGAGGGAGGAAGATCATGCCACCCTCTCACTCTCTTCCCGTTAGATGTGAAAGAGAGAGAGAGAGAGAGAGAGAGAGAGAGAGAGAGAGAGAGAGAGAGAGAGAGAGAGAGAGAGAGAGAGAGAGAGAGAGAGAGAGAGAGAGAGAGATAGAGAGGGAGGGGGGAGGGGGGAGGGAGAGACATAGAGACAGAGACAGAGAGAGAGAAGAGGAGAGAAAGAAAGAGAGAGAGAGACATAGCGAGACGGAGAGAGAGAGAGAGACAGAGGAGAGAAAGAAAGAGAGAAAGAGCCGAGACATGAGATCCAACACAATCTACACGGTAACCGGCCACACTGTTAGATGCATGTCTAACCTAAGTAAGGATTTGCGCCTCCCGAGTCTTCGAGTTGCGTGAATAATGCATCGCGTTCCCCCGTTCCCCAGTCGCCGCCCCGGGACTCGGAGTTTTGAAACATCGAGCGGAACTTTTTGAGCTCAAACGCGGATCCTCGGAACCAAATTTAGAGCGCGCCCGTTTGTTTGCCGAGTTATGTTTCGCGGATTTATTCATGGAGAGAAGGATGTGTGGGTGGATGACATGGGGGGTGGGGATGGGGGTGGGGGTGGGGATGGGGTTAGGATTAGGATTCTAAGATCAAACACCAATACACATAGAAAGAGAGAGAAGGAGTGACAGAGGGAGAGGGAGGGAGAGAGAGAGAGAGAGAGAGAGAGAGAGAGAGAGAGAGGGAGAGAGAGAGAGAGAGAGAGAGAGAGAGAGAGAGAGAGAGAGAGAGAGAGAGAGAGAGAGAGAGAGAGAGAGAGAGAGAGAGCCCTGAAGATAATACGAAATAAGGGCAAGGAAAAACTAACACAAAGTCAGAAAACCTTGAATTTCTTTTACAAGGCCTGCAGGAGGAGAATAATTACTTTCTGTCAGCTTCTAGCCTGCGCTTCAAGAGAAGAAAAATGATGATAATGTAAGAGGAATGACACAAAGCAATATATAAATAGACAAAAATCGAAGATTTCTTTTTTCTTTTCATAAAACTGCGGAATAAGTTAGGAATAGATAGACTTGAGGATCGAAAGAAACAACGATGAGAAAGAGAAAATATAACGAGCCGATAATTTTTCGTAGCAATAACTGCACGACAAATAAGACAAAATAAAAAATATATAATAATAAAACAGAAATTGTCAATATCCAAACACGGACTTAAGTGTTTGAAGAAAGCGCATTAACTCAAACACATACACGCGAGTGGCATTTCCAGTGAACCCTTTCAATAATTCAAAAAAATAAAAAATACGATTTCTGAGACCGAACTACCACCAAATAATGTGTATTTTCCTGAGATATATGTCCCAAACTATCATCCTGACATACATGACTTTTGTAAAATATGTATGCATGAATAAGGAACTGTATATCACGACTGCAGTCTATAACGTTGTATTATATTACCATAATACATAAAATACATCTCGCATTATACCAGCGAGAAATATGACCCCAGAAAGCCCGGTAGAATTTTAGTTACAGGACCGTTGGAAATCCATCATCAAAGGAAATTTCTTCCGTGAATGTTTTTGACGTGGAAAATTGATGACGTTCTAAATAAAATAAAAAGTGTATGCTCCGCTCATTAATATAGCCAAAGGATTTACAAGGGTTTTCTCTCTTTTGCTAACACGGACATATTTTATGCTTCGTACAAAGCCGGGGTAACAACTTCGCAATTTACGACCGTTAAATTGGTAGCGCGTTCGAAATATATCACATGGAATGCCGGCTTTGATTTACTGTTATTATTCCTTGCCGGCCCATCTCCATCACGATATCAAAACTTGCGGAAAATAGACTTTCTTTTTTGGCGCGCACGCTCTCGTTTCGCCGAGTTTACTAAGTGATGGGCAGAATTGCCACGACGCCATTTTTTTTTTCTTTCAAGCACATGCGAATGCGCTGGCCATGGCGGCGAATACTCCTTACCGCGGGGTTAAAATAAGACCGAATTTTCTCCCATCAAAAGCGAGTCAGCATTCTGCAAAAGGGAGCCTCATTTCTCAAGATAAACGGAGATGGATAATGTCGTTCCTTCTGAAATATGGCGAGTCTGATACGAAAATATATCTGCCGCGGCCGGGAGTACCAACCCCAAAGGATCCGAAACTTATAGACGATGTAATGAAACGCTATTATAGTCTTTATCCCTCGCCTCGACCCCGAATGTTCCTCCATCGCCTTTTGCACCAGCTCGGGGTTTCTGAACAATGAATTCTTCTAATACCTCGAGATCATGATAGCGTGGTTATTATGAGTCGAGTAGCCAGGGAATCGGCACTCGAACAGAGGGCGTGCGTGTTTAGTGAGAATATAAATAGAACCCCACTCAACTTGTGTGAATATTTTTAACCCCGCGCCCCATTCCATCATGAGTCGCCCTCGCATCTGCCTACACTATGATTGCGTTCTGGCAATTTTTATCCGCTCCCAAATTGCAATTGCTGTACAAAGGTCCTCTGCACGAATCAACAAATGGCTTGTGGTTGAAGTAGGGAGGGTTGGGGTCACCCGCGCTACTTAATCCACGATGCAATAGCAATGGATTACCATGGGCCTAAAGCGTGCATTTCTGTCGTTTTCAATTTCCGGCATTAGTTACTTGTTATGTAATGGCGATCTTTCGCTCTGAAAAACAACTTAAATAAATGAAAAGAAAAAAGGCTGGCCTTGCGTCACCGTTAAATCAATAACAATCTTTATACCCGCGCTCCCTACTTCAACATGGCCTTACTCACTACACGGCAATACCCTAAAACAAACTATATTTAAATGCATAATCCTTAGTGCAACCTGCTGCTCTTGCTTCGCCTTTCAACCTCGATGTTTCTTGACATGCCAACTTTAGATAATTATATTTCAGAAGCTTTTCATAGAATCGAGAACTGAAGATTAATAAAGAGTAATACTAAGAACTTGTTAAACAGATACATCTGACGAAAAAGGAGTGAACACGAGGAAGACGAATAAAATGTATGCCGAAAAAAGAACACTTAACAAAGAAGATATTTTCATAGGTTTAAAGAAAAGATGTTGTACCAGCGCTCCCTTCACCCTGCCTGCACAACCTTCACTTGCACATTTTTTTAAAAACTCTTTTCCTTCTACAAACCGGCAATTTCTCCCTACCACATTCCATCTTGTTATGGCTTTTACATCTTATTCGTCAAAAATTCTCTTTCCATTTAACGTAGGAGCTGAAGACCTTTTTTTAGAAGGGGGGAGGGGGGGGGAGGGAGGGGAGTGCAGAGAATCTTACTTTTTGAAGCTTAAACATTTTTTTTTTTTCCCCGGTCGCTCGCGTTAGCTTAGGAAACATACTCCATTTTCTTTTCTAGCCACATCTGCTCCGCTCCTCGAAAGCAACATGATGTGTGATAAAAGCCTGTCTATTCTAGAATCGCCTATTTATAAAGAAAGCCATATTTATAAACCCTTCTTTGAGGGAAAAGGTTAAGCCCGGTGACAGCGCACGTCAGGAGGGTGGCTTGGCTAGCCTGCCTTAACATGCCTTTGGGTCCATATTTTCGTTACATGAGAACTCATATATTGTGGCTGCCAAGACAACCTCTATTACTGCTAGAAAGGATAAGAAAGTCGGGCTGAATAGTGAAGATGGTGGACTACCATATGTGTGCGTTTGTGTGCGAGTGCGAGTGTGAGTGTGAGTGTGAGTGTGAGTGTGAGTGTGAGTGTGTGTGTGTGTGTGTGTGTGTGTGTGTGTGTGTGTGTGTGTGTGTGTGTGTGTGTGTGTGTGTGTGTGTGTGTGTGAGTGTGAGTGTGAGTGTGAGTGCGAGTGTGTGTGTGTGTGTGTGCGCGCGTGCAGAACGTATCTTTAGGTGTATTTCGGTGTGAATAGAATTAAAAGCATTCTATGTTTGAATTTATTAATGGCCGGATGATTTCATAAACGTATTTTTATATAAATGAATGTCACCCAGCGAAACGAATCAGGTCTCGAAACAATTTCATTCGTAGAATCAGTAATCCCAAACCGTCGCCATTTTTCCCCCCCAAGTACAAATTTTTCTTCTGATTTCGCTATCGCCTTGCATCTGATGAGGGAACGCGAGTAGTGCTTAATTGCAGACGCACGTGCAATTAAAATCCCCCCTCCCTTAAAAAAAATACGGAATAGCTTAGAGAAACGTGGAAAAAATAGTAAGATTAATTACTCGTCCAGCGAAAGAACAAGGGACGGTTACGCGTGGCTCCAGAGGGCTACGGACCCAGTTGTTGTTGTCATGGTAATGGCGGACGCTTTTCACGGACATTATTTCGCATTTATGTAATGACGGAATGACGATTATTTCACGTTTACATAATGGCAAAATGACGACTATTTCACCTTTTTTTTTTTAATGACGAGCTGACGGCTCCTTTTTTTTCACTGACGAATTTATAATCATATCACTTTGATGTTATGGCGAACTGAAGATTTTTCGTGTTTTTTCATAAAGGCCGAACTGGCGATTATTTCACTTATGGAATGACGAAA
>BOPN01000223.1:262500-265000 GCA_017312705.2 Penaeus japonicus
AATTATTCCCATTCTTTACTCGTTTTCACAATGTTCTCTCCCAACAATTTACGATCTTACTTCCTCTTTTCGCACCTCTCATCATTATCTTCACCTTCCCTTTGAGTCATATTTTACCGCCAATTTACGATCATAATCCTTTACATTAGTCCTCTCTCTTTCCTCGCAACTTCTTGTGACTATTATCCTCACCCTCCTTCAACTTCCTCTGTTATCGTAATTTACACTATTCATTTACTTGTATCTTCCTTAATATGATTTACTTCCTCTTTCCTCGCCGCTTCTCTCTTATCCTGTTTTTTTTTCTTTTCTTTGCTTCCTCCTTCATCTTTTTCGCATTTGGCTTTGTTAATATTCGTAGTCTTCTTCTTCTTCTTCTTCTTCCTCTTCTTCTTCTTCTTCTTCTTCTTCTTCTTCTTCTTCTTCTCCTCCACCTCTTCTACCTCCTTCTTCCTCAACCTCCTCCCTCCCCTCCTCCTCTTCCTCCCTTCCCTCAACCTCCTCCTCCTCCTCCCTTCCCTCAACCTCCTCCTCTTCCTCCCTTCCCTCAACCTCCTCCCTCCTCCCTCCCCTCCCCTCCCCTCCTCCTCCTCGTCCTCCTCCTCCTCCTCCTCCTCCTCCTCGTCCTCCTCCTCCTCCTCCCTTCCCTCCTCCTCATCCCTTCCCTCAACCTCCTCTCCTCTCCTCTCCTCTCCTCTCCCCTCCTCCCCTCCTCTTCTTCCTCCTCCTCCTCCTCCTCCTCTTCCTCCCTCGGGTGATCCTTGTATCAGACGTAAGGCGGCCGGATGAGAGAAGAAAAAAAAAACTTCAGAGGGAATCAATAAGTCGACCAGCATTCTTGATAGCTCGAAGACCTTCTTGCTATTACCATTTCACCTCCTCCTCTTCTTCCTCCTCCTCCTCCTCCTCCTCCTCCCCTCTCCCCATCCCCAGGCTCTCTCTCCCTGTGCGATCTCTTCTTTCCTACTTCCCCCTTTCCCCATTCCCTCTTTTCCCTTCCTCTCCCCCCGTTCCCCATTCCCCCATCCCCCTTTCCCCTTTTCCCCTTTCCCCTTCCCCTCTCCCCCCGTCCCCCATTCCCTCTTTCCCCTTCCTCTCCCCCCGTCCCCATTCCCCCATCCCCCTTTCCTTTTCCCTTCCCCCCTTTCCCCTTTCCCCTACCCCCTCCTCCTTCAACATATCTCCTGCGGGGCTCTTGCGTCCCGAGCAGCTACGCACGCACGCACGCACACACGCCCTCTTCGCTTGCCCGCCCGTCCGCCTCGCTACACACTCACTGAAGGGTAGGGGGGGTAGGGGGTAGGGGGTAGGGGGGAAGGAGGGTCGTAAGCTTCGGTCTCTTTGCTCTCTTAAGAAAAAAAAGGGAGGGAGGAGAGGAGGGAAGGAATGATGAGGGGGGAAAGGGAGGGATAGAGAGAAAGAAGGAAGGAACGGAGGGAGATAAGAGGAAGGGAGAGAGATAAGAGGAAGGGAAGGAGGAAAGAGGAAGGGAGAGAGAGTGAGAGGAAGAGAGAGAAAGGGAGGGAGGAGGGTAGAAAGGGAGGGAAAAAAAGGAAGGAAGGAGGGAGGAAAAAGGGAAGGAAGCTGCTCCTTCGTCCTCCCAGAAAATCTTTATTGAATTCCTTCGACTTCCTTTCTTCAACCCAACTCTATCCATCCGTGTCCTTCACCCGACTGTTTCTCCCCGACTTCTTCCCTCGTCCTTTGGGGCTTCTCCGTCTCCCTCTTCCCTTCCCTTCTTATCACACCTTCCTCCCTCCCTCCCTCCGAACCCTCATCCTCTTCCCTTCCCTCTTTATCATACCTTCCTCCCTCCTTCTGTTCCTCCTGATCATATCTTCCTCTTTCCTTCCCTCCCTCCTTCTTTCTTTCTTTCTTTTCTATTTCTTTTCTTTCTTTCCATCCTCCCCTCCTCCCTCCCTCTTTCTTCTTTTCTTTCTATTTCTTTTCTTTCTTTCCCTCCCTCCCTCCCTCTTTCTTCTTTTCTTTCATTTTTTCTTTTTCTTCCCCTCCTCCCCTCCTTCCCTCCTTTCCCACTTTCCCTCATCCACCCGCAACCGTCCACGCTCTTCCTCCTTCCGTCCCTCCCTCTTTCCCTCCTCCACCCGCACCCGTCCACGCTCTTCCTCCTTCTCTGTCCGGCTCTTCGTCCATCCATTCATCGCGCTTCCTTGAGGAAACCGTAAATCACGCCGGGCTCAGAGGGAGATAGGGAGGGAGGGAGGGAGAGATAGGGAGATAGGGAGGGAGAGAGATTGGGAGGGAGGGAGAGAGAGAGGGAGGGAGGGAGAGAGGGAGGGAGAGAGATTGGGAGGGAGGGAGGAGGAAGGGAAAGAGGGAGGGAGGGAGGGAGGGAGGAGGGAGGGAGAGAGGGAGGGAGAGAGAGAGATAGGGAGGGAGGGAGGGAGAGAGATAGGGAGGGAGGAGGGAAAAAGGGAGGGAGGGAGGGAGGAAGGGAGAGAGAGAAAGAGAAAGAGAAACCTAGCGACTTCAACTGGGA
>BOPN01000223.1:270000-272500 GCA_017312705.2 Penaeus japonicus
GTTGCTAAAGAGTTCTAAATTCTTCAAGAGTTTCAGCGATGTTGCGAAAATTCTCTTGGAGAAACGAGTGAGTGCCCGGCATTGCAAGCTCTTCTCTAAGTGATACAGCGATATTCAATATTCCATAAGTGTCCAACATTGCAGATTCAAATACATCAAACATTGCAAATATGTTGAATAAAAAAAAAACAATAAATAAAACAATAAATAAATAAAAAACATCCCCCCAAAAGAGTTAAAAAAAAACTCCAGTTGCAAAAATATTCCTCTCCCAGAATTTCCACATGAGGCACATCATCTAAATGTTGCAAGGATGTTGCGGGTCGCTCGCCCCCCTCCCTCCTCACCCCCCCCCCCTCGCCCCCCTCCTCCTCGCCCCCCCTATGATGATCCGTCTCCGCTGCAGCGAGACCACACAATCCCCTCCCGCTTCTCAGAGCACCTTGCAAGACTCTGTCTCTGCATTATCATCCTTCTTGATTTAACTCTAATCCGACCTTTCGCTTCGGAAAACATTATTCTTCGTTCCTTCACTCCACTTGCTTTGCTTTGCTTTGCGGACGTTTTCTTCCTTGCTTTTGTGTGTGTGTGTAAGGGGGGGGGGGGGAGGGGGTGTCTTGAATACACATATATACACATATTCACTCATACATACATACATATATACATTCACTCACTCACACACATACATATACACATAACACATTTATATTCACATTCACACACGTCCTAATCCCAGTCTACATATATATTCCTTACGGTCTTCCTACGCACCTCACCCCCCAAAACTCCTTCCTTCCTTCCTTCCCCCCTCCTCCCCTTCCTTCCTACCTCCTCATTCCCCCGCTACTTCACCCCCCCCCCCCCCACCTGTCTCTACGCTCTCGTCTCCGAAACCACTTCAGGCTAACCTCCCCCCTTCCCTCCTTCCTTCCCTCCCTCCCTTCCCTCTCTCTATTCCCACTACCCGTCCTCCCCCTCCCCCTCCCCCTTCCCCCCTCCTCTTTGCTCTCCCTTTAGCCCACTCCCTGTGATCCAACTCGAGCAGAGAATCAATAAGCATGAGAGAGAAGGTTGGAGTAAGAGAGGGAGAGGGAGAGGGAGGGGGGGAGAGAGAGAGAGAGAGAGAGAGAGAGAGAGAGAGAGAGAGAGAGAGAGAGAGAGAGAGAGAGAGAGAGAGGGGGGAGAGAGAGAGAGAGAGAGAGAGAGAGAGAGAGAGAGAGAGAGAGAGAGAGAGAGAGAGAGAGAGAGAGAGAGAGAAAGATATAGAATGAGAGAAAGAGAAAGAGAGAGAGGGGAGAGAAAGAGAGAGAGAGAGAGAGAGAGAGAGAGAGAGAGAGAGAGAGAGAGAGAGAGAGAGAGAGAGAGAGAGAGAGAGAGAGAGAGAGAGAGAGAGAGAGAGAGAGAGAGAGAGAGAGAGAGAGAGAGAGAAAGAGAGCGAGAGAGAGAAAGAGAGCGAGAGACCCCAAAAGAGCCACGTTTTCTGTAAGGTCTTGAAATAAGGCTTTGCCAGAAGCACACGTCCACAAAAGATGGAACCGGTCCTTCTCGTTACTCTCTTCCCCCTCCCTCTCCTACTCCTTCCTCTTCTTCTTCTTTTTCCTCTTCCTCTTCTTCTTCTTCTTCTTTTTCTTTCTCTTCTTTTTCTTCTTCTTCTTCTTCTTCTTCTTCTTCTTCTTCTTCTTCTTCTTCTTCTTTTTTTCTTCTTCTTCTTCTTCTTCTTCCTCTTCTACTTCTCCTCCTCTTTCTTCTTCCCCTTCTCCAACTACTACCACTACCTATTCTTCTACTTTATTAGTTCGAGCACTTCCTCTTCCTCGTCCTCCTTCTGTTAGTCATCATGACTCCACATCTTTCCTTGAATTCTTCTTCTCTTTCTCTCTCCTCCTTTCCCAGACATATCCCCCCCCCCCCCTCTCTCTCTCTCTCTCTCTCTCTCACACTCACTCTCCGCCGCCTAACCTCATTCGCAGTCCAGCTCCACTGAAATATCCCAATACCTCCCTTCCCCCCTTCAATTAAGTAAGACTTAATGGGTTATAACATCGACGTGTCAAAATATAATAGTAATGTACATTACGAGAGAAAAAAAGAAGAAAGCCTTTGTGGCGATTTATCTCGTCCTGAATTTATTTACATTTATTTATTTACAAACTCCTTTAAGTCTTGGTGTTAAATATTAACTTTCCACAAAATCAATTCCACGGCGCGTTGATTGACGCAGAACTTCATTAACCTCTGCAATTCGCACTATTATTTATGCTCCCTATCCCCATCCCCTCCTCCCCTCCCCCTCCCCCTACTCCCTTCCCCCTCCTCCTACCCCTTTTCCCTTCCCCCTCTTCTTACCCCTTCTCCCCCTACCCCTTCTCCCCTCCTTCCCACTCCCCCTACCCCTCCAAGCCCTTCTCCCCTCCCCCTCCCCCTTCCTCCTACCCCTTTTCCCTTCCCCCTCCTCCTACCCCTTCTCCCTTCCCCCTTCCCCTCCTCCAACCCCTCC
>BOPN01000223.1:275000-302500 GCA_017312705.2 Penaeus japonicus
GCACTGCTCGACCAATCCCGCTTAATTATCCACTGAAAGTAATTATCTTCTGAAGGAGTTCCCCCTCCCTCCTTCCCCCCTCTCCCTCCCTTCCTCCCGCACCCCCCTCCCCCCCACCCCATCCTTCCACTCACTCAGTTAATGACAACCTGTACCAACCTCGGCACACATGACCTATTCCAACAATGAAAACACGCCTTCCTCAACACCATAAATACCAAAGATGATATTTTATTCTATTCTCAATTATATATATATATTTTTTTTTTCTCTCTCTCTCTCTTTTTTTTTTTTTTTTTTTTTTTTTTTTTTTTGCACTATCTCTAAGATCCTACATTCAGTTCCAGATAATTACTATCATTAAGTTAATGCCTCCAGCTCGAAACCGTCAGCCAAGACAAGTGCTTGCTGCTGCTTGGGACTTTAAAAGGACAATTTGCTTCCAGGAACGGACTTTCCCGAGGCTACAGGGCGAGACACACTCTGCCCTGTGTGTGTTCGTGCGGAGAACTTTGCGGAGAACAGGAGAACTTTGAACTCCCGAGACTGAGGGCGCGGCGTTCTTCACTCGCAGCGAGATGGGAGGAGATATCTTGTGGGCTTTCCTTATCTCTCTTATCTCGGATTCGGATCCAGATTCGCTCTCTCTGTCTCTCTCTGTCTCTGTCTCTCTGTCTCTGTCTCTGTCTGTCTCTGTCTCTGTCTCTGTCTCTCCCTTCCTTTTGCTTAGCATCATTATATATAGACAAACATACACTCTGACATATATATATATATATATATATATATATATATATATATATATATATATTATACATACACATACACATACACATATGTGTGTGTATGCGTATGTGTGCGCGCATGAGTGTGAGTGTGTATAAGTGTGTATATATATATATATAAACACACACACATATATATCACTATCATTACACCTTTACCTCACTCTTCTTGGCTTTATCACCCCCTCCCTCCTTCTCTAATTCACTCTCTTCCTTCCTCACTCAATCTTTTTTATCCTACCTCTCTCCCCTTCTCTCTACTTCCCTCCCTTTTCCATGACTATGAAGCAAAGAGAAAAAAAACGTTATGCAGAAAGCTTCAATATCACTGAATTCCATTCCAATCCTCAATATCATTAATGTTACTATCTATAGTAACACCACTTATCATCACTTATTATAATCACCATCTTTAACGTCATTATAGTTCAAAATCGTCATAAAAACGAACCACTTCATAACAACTGTATCAATGTAACTACCTTCATAAGATTAACAAATACAAGTTAACCATTTTCCTTTACAAACCATTCGAACCATTTCCGTGAATAAAAAAAAACAATACTATCGTGGAAACCATCTTCATGTATTAATTAATACCACTAAACTATTATCAGTCGCCAACACCAACCACATATACCAGTTTCCATGAACCGACTTCCTGTATGTAGTTCCATTCACTGTTTTTTTTCATGCTTGTTCATAATGATGTCTTTCGGTGCTATGATACTATATTTTGTATTGTTTTTATTCATGGCGATATAATATATTCACACACTAGTCAACATAGTCCAGCAGATCTATTGACATAAGTGTTTGTTTGGGAAGTGAATAGGCCTATGTATGCGAGAGCTCATACGTAAACAAATCCACCTTCATATATATATATATATATATATATATATATATATATATATATATATATATATATATAAACCATGACTACAGTAATCCGGTTTATATAAATATTCCATTTCATAATCCCTGATACAAAGACATATATAAACATGACAACAAGCGCCCCACTGCCTTCGAAAACAATTCAAAACACAAACACAAACAACAGAACCATTTCGAAGCAAAACACAGAAAAAAAAAAACAGGAAAATCAAAAAACCCCAAGACGGCAACACTTATAATTAGTCATGTTGCAGGAGCGAATATTCAATATTCATGCAAGATCTTTGTCCAAACCTTCGCTAACAGTTACTTATAAATCACTAAGCGGCATCTTAAATGTCTTGTAACACTCTACGATAATTTTCCAGCGTTAACTTGATATGTTTTGTTTAATTTATATTTTTATTTACTTATCTATCTTTTTTTTGTATGAACTAAAATTCTAGGTTGTCTGATACTCAAGATGCCGGCTTTGGGCGGGGGTCTAATAATAGAGATGCAATAATAATGATGTAAGTTATTGATTTCTAATATGTGTGTGTGTGTGTGTGTGTGTGTGTGTGTGTGTGTGTGTGTGTGTGTGTGTGTGTGTGTGTGTGTGTGTGTGTGTGTGTGTGTGTGTGTGTGTAGCGGGCAGCTTGATATATTGCATATATATAAATATCTGTATCTATCTATCTATATGTATATATGTATACGTATACATATGCATATACATACATATGTTACATATTACATTATATATATACATATATTTATTTATTTAAGTACACATTCATACATATATGATACATACATACATATATACATATATATATATATATATATATATATATATATATATATATATATATATATATATATATATATATATATATATATATATATATATATATATATATATATATATATATATGTATGTATGCATGCATGTATGTATATATATATATATATATATATATATATATATATATATATATATATATATATATATATATATATATATATATATAAATACATACATACATATATATATATATATATATATATATATATATATATATATATATATATACATACATATATATATACACACACACACACACAGGCTTGTATATCTGCACGGTTTGAGCAGCTTTTTCTTTTTTCTTTCCTCTCCGTCATTTTTCTCGTCACGTCAAAGGAACTTGATTAGACTAACCTATTTTCTCCCGACCGTCAGTCTTGTCCTGTTGGCTTGAGGCTGAAGCTTCTCAGAAAGTCATTGGTTTCTTCCTTGCCTTTCTTTCCCTTCAAGAAGTCCCTGGAAACGCGGAAATTGCACTTTTATTCCACTTTCATTCTTATCTTCGACTTTCTGTATCAATTTCCTATTTTCTTGTCACCCCACTTCTACCTTCTTATTATTATCTTTCTACTTTTCTTCTCCTCGTCCATCTTTTTTCTTTCTTTTTCTTTCACCTCTTTCACCACCACCTTTTCTTTAACTTCTTCTTCTTCTTCTTCTTCTTCTTCTTCTTCTCCTCTTCCTCCTTTCCCCCTCACTCCTTCACCTCTTTCAACCGTAATCAAATCTTGTCTCCCTCTTCCCTCTTCCCTCTCCCCTCTCCCCTCTCCCCACTCATCATGCAAAAGCCCTCTTTTCGCAGAAGTCATAATTATAAATCTAGTTAAAAAGCCGAGGCTCTTCTTCTAACCCCATTTCTGCTCTCAATTTTCTCCCGGGAAACCATTGCTCAGCATAATGACACCCGAGCTAGGATAAAATAGTGAAGAGAAGAAGAAGAAGAAGGGAAAAAAAAAAGAAAAAGAAAAAGTAAAAAACGAGTGGAGATAGACGTAAAAAAAAAAGAAGAAGAAGAGGAAGAGGAAAAAAATAATAAAAATAAAACCTAAAGTTCCACACTCGACCTGTCCCTCCCCCTCTCCGATGGCCTACCTGCCCGCCCCCCCGCCTGCCTACCTACCTACCTGTCCCACAACCCCACTTCCCGTTTTCTTTCTTTCTGTCCCGGGCGCGTCTTCCGTTTTCTACGAGGCCGGATTGATCCCTCCCTCGAGCTCGACGCCCAACAAGAGCCGTGGAAAGAAAACCTTTAGCGTCGTTCCAACGCCCGTGCGTGTTTAGGGACAGGCCGCTCCCACCCGCAGATTAAGTCTGAACTTCTGACCTTTTATCTCACAGTCTGGTCAAGCCTTACCGTTCCCGCGTCATGTAAAAGTCACAATATAATGTTATTTATTACTAAGAGGGGCAGCTTGAAGCCCGGATGTGGTTTAATGGGAATCTTTTGCGGGGTTTGCCTCAAGAGACAACTGGGCCGGACAAGGTACACGCCGGGGTACGAGGCTATGTGCTGGGGCTGACGAATGTGGAGACGGGGTGGGAGGGGGAGAGGAGAGGGAGAGGGAGAGGGAGAGGGAGAGGGAGAGGGAGAGGGAGAGGGAGAGGGAGAGGGAGAGGGAGAGGGAGGGAGAGTGAGAGTGAGAGAGAGGGGGGGGAGAGAGAGAGGGAGAGGGAGAGAGAGAGAGAGAGAGAGAGAGAGAGAGAGAGAGAGAGAGAGAGAGAGAGAGAGAGAGAGAGAGAGAGAGAGAGAGAGAGAGTGGGGGGAGGGGAGGGGAGGGAGACAGACAGACAGACAGAGAGAGAGAGAGAGAGAGAGAGAGAGAGAGAGAGAGAGAGAGAGAGAGAGAGAGAGAGAGAGAGAGAGAGAGAGAGAGAGAGAGAGAGAGAAAGAAAGAGAGAGCGAGAGCGAGAGAGCGCAGTTACCAAAAAAACACTTTTTTTTGTGTGTGTGTCTTCTCTCTCCCGATACTTAAATCTGCCTCGAATCGATGTTTGCCGCTCGCTCGCGCCTCCCCCTCGCCGCTCCCGTGTTCCAATGGCCTTCTATTTTCTCTCTTTCTCCCGCTCCTCTAATTGATCATGACGTCTACACATGCGTGGAAATCGCCGAGGACTTATATTTTCTTGACAGACGCCGTCACGCCGCCGCTGCCGCACTCCTAAGCTCGCTCTCGCTTTCCTACAACTTCACCTGTTGTTCTCTCTCTCTCTCTCTCTCTCTCTCTCTCTCTCTCTCTCTCTCTCTCTCTCTCTCTCTCTCTCTCTCTCTTTCTCTTTCGCTCTCTCTCTCTCTTTCGCTCTCTCTCTCTCTTTCTCTTTCACTCTCTCTCTCTTTCTCTCTCTCTCTGTCTATCTCTCTTTCTCTCTCTTTCTCTTTCTCTTTCTCTTTCTCTTTCTCTCTCTCTCTCTCTCTCTTTCGCTCTACTCTCGCTCTTCCCTTCAATGAGGGCGTTGCATAATCGAATGGGAACGCTCGCTTATCACTGATACCAATGTCGATAGGCCTATGCAAAAAGGGGGGGGGGGAGGGGGAAGGAAAAAAACGCACCGTTGCCAATGACCACCTTGCGATATAGATTGCCTAATACGGGTAAACGTTCCACTCTCTCTCCATATTAAGCAAGTCTTCCATCCCTCCTTTTCCCCCTCCCCCACCCCCTCCCCTTTCAACCCCACCCTGAAGCAAATAAGAAACAGGACTTTTATGTAAAGCATCAATGAGCTATTTTCTTAAAAAATGCAAAAGCGTTTTCTGGCTCTAAGTGCATGTTGCTAATAGCCATGACATTTTTCTCTCACCAAATCCATTTCCTTTGCCACGGAATAATATATATCGTTGTTTCTTTTTTTTTTCCTTTTTTTTTCTTTCACTACACCACCTCGTTCATAAGTCGCCATGCAGTGCACTCACCATCAACAGGAACAGCAACATAACCAAACACTAATCTTCGCTCACAAACTCGGCAGAATTATAAGCACGTTCAGCAGAATTGTAAGCGCGGCCGATAGATGGCTCTGACGGCCCCCCTCGCTCGCTTTCCTCAGCCTTATAAATGTTTCTTCCGAACATCCGACCAACCGACGACCAACGCCGGCCTGAGCACCGCCACTGCCGAGGGAGAGACACAGAACATTTCCTTCTCTGTTTCACATTTGTGTTGCAGTGCGACATTACAGGGTCGTACGTGCGTGAACTACATTATGGCCGCTGGTGTGTCAGAGTACCAAGGGGACGTTGCCATGTCGTGATTTTTTCCCCCTCCCTCGCTCCCTCGCTCCCTCCTCCTTCTCCTCGATAAAAAGAATGCCTCACTCCGCCGCACAAACACGTCACCCATCGACTGCGGGTTCTCTAAACTGTGTGCGAGTGTGTGTGTAGTCGCTCTCTTGCCCTGTATCCTGTTATGCTCTCTCTGTGAGTGACGCGACATTAGGAGCTTAGCATTATCGCAGTCCACGCCGCCGGCCGCCGCTGCCTTCTCTCTGCTTTATCTGCCTCACTTTTGTTAGTATTTGTACCGGCACTTTATGACTTATCTTCGGCGACGCCACTTCCGTTCAACGAAGCTGCTGCATGTTATTAGAACCACACTGACGATTACATTTCCACGGAATCGGTGAAAGGAGAAATGTTCAACACTAATAATTTCAACATCTTGCGTAAACGTTCACGACTTTTAACTCGTGATGATCGTAATTAATATGGTAATGATGGTATCAATAGCGATAATGGCTATAATTATTCACACACAAAAAAAACAGCAATAGAGACGGACGAACAGCCGTAATAACGCTAATAATAATAGCGACGAACTCAAGCACTAAGGAGTGGCCACAGGAGATAAAAGCGCGAGTTCCACAGAGTTGTTCATCTGTGTCGCGCGCTGACGTATGAACACAGCCACAGCTCAGAAATAAATAAGATATACGCATTCCACGCAGCAGCACTTATACAAGCAGCTGGCCCAGCACACCAGCACACACACACACACAGCCGTCAGGTTCTCTCTCTCTAAGAGCTCGTGGGTGGGTAAGGACACAAGACGCGGGGCGAATAGGCGGGTGTGTGTGTGTGAGTGAGAGAGTGTGTGTATGTGTGTGTGTGTGTGTAAAGGTTTCCTCGTCACACGGGAACACGCACACGGCTCTCACACCGCTCAGGGGAGGCTACTGCTCCACCAGCACAACAAGCCATCCAACTCCTCCGCCCTTCGCGTCCATCCAGCGCGGTTGTCGATTCCCAAAGCCAGCTGTGGCTTCGGCCGTCCCCTGCGCCCTCCTTGGCGGACTTTGCTCGCCTTCTGCTGCTCCTCGGGACTTCTTCCTGCAGGAGGAGGAGGGTCTTCGTGTGTCGTGTCTCGTCTTGTCTGTCTTGTCTCGTCTTGTCTGTCTGTCTGTCGCTGTTCGTTGGTCGAGCGTTTTTTTAAAAAGAGAGGTGGGATTTAAGGGCATGATTCATTCACCAGGTTTACATATGCGTCCGTGGCTAGATTACGGCATTAAACTTGCATTCTGTGTCGGCGAGGGTGGATTGTCAAGATTTCCGAGGGAGCAAGTGTAGGGGCCAATTTAGAGGATTAGCCATGATCGCAGGTGTGGCGCGGGGGGGGGGGGGGGGGGGGGTCGTGTTCTCCCTCATTTCTCGTGTGTTCATGTGGATGTGGTCGTGGAAGACCGGCTTATGGTGAGGACACCCACACCCCGTCATGCAGGTAATGGGACACGGGACATCGGAGTGTCCAGAACTATAAAGGAATGGAAGAGAAGGTGTGTGTGTGTGTGGTGGTATGGGTGTGGGGGGAGGGGAAGGGGGGGGGAAGAGGATTTGGGGTGTTAGTAGGATTGGGGGTAAGGGGGTAAGGGGGTAAGGGGGGTTGGGTCTGGCAGATCTGGATTCTTGGTTGTGGCTTGAGGTTTAACTCCGAAATTCAATCTCCCTGCTTATGGGTTTCTGACAATTGGGTTTTGTGTCCGGACGGGCGAGTGTGTGTGAGCGAGTGTGCCGGCATATCAAAGTGAACGCTGTAACCAGGGTGAGCCATAGATTATGGGAGGAGGCTTCGGAGGGGCTCGAGTGGGCGAGGGAGGGAGGCAGGAAGGACGGAGTGAAGAAAGAAAGAAAGAAAGATTGGATGTGGGAGGAAGCACAGAGGGAGGAGGGAAATATGTGAGGGAGGGAGGGAAGGAGGGAGGGAAAGAGAAGTAGAAAGAGAGAGAGAGAGAGAGAGAGAGAGAGAGAGAGAGAAATCCACGTAAAGAAAATCTTCATGAAACGAGCAAGAGTGACGAACACACGCACGACATGTGCCTGTAGGCGTCTGTTCCAAAGCCCCCTCCCCCCTCCCCCCCTCCCGAAAGGACCCCCCGAAAAAGACCCCGCCACAGAGACGCAGATCAATCCCCTCCACATACGCTGGACCGACGACGTCGACGGCGATTAATCCGGCAAATGAAATCCCTCGCTCTGAGGAGAAGGAGGAGGAGCAGGAGGAGGAGGAGGAGGAGCAGGAGCAGGAGGAGAAGGAGGAGAAGGAGCAGGAGGAGGAGGAAGAGCAGCAGGAGCAGGAGGAGAAGGAAGAGCAGCAGCAGGAGCAGGAGGAGAAGGAGGAGGAGGAGGAGGAGCAGCAGCAGGAGGAGGAGGAGGAGGAGAGCGCCTCCAAATGCCGCCTTGTCTTGGTGCACTTCCACCGCACAGCCGAGTTTATCATTCCGGATCTCTGCTACACTGACTGGACTGCAGCGCGTCGGTCGGCCGGACAAAAAGCAGTATAGTTCACCTTTGTGCTTAATGGGTCAGTGGTTGATCGACGACGCAGAGCGAGGCCTGGGAGCAAGTCCAAAGCCCGGGCACAGTCGCTCGCTCGAACTCACTCATGCACCCTCACAACTCCGGACGCATAACTCGCTCTCTCTTTTCCAGACTCGCCGGCGAGTATCAGCGGCCTCTGCATAAGTCGTGCTATGTGCTCTAGGACGTGAGAGAGAGGCAGGGAGGGAGGGAGGGAGGGAGGGAGAGGGAGGCTGGGGCTCTCCCACGGCCGGCCGCAGTTACCAGATTTTTCTACTTCACCTCTTGTGTAGTTTTCAGTGTGATGCCACAACCTCCCAAGCTGCTCGGCCTCCCGCCACCGCCGCCTCCTCCTCTCTTCCTCGCTCCTCGTCTGCTCGGGCCTGGCGAGTTTTCCAGATTCTTTATGACGCTATTCGGTCGCAAATACCACTGTCATCCTCCATGGCAATTAGAGTAAATTCTCATAATTCACTAAGTTCATACCATAAAACTCGCCCTGAGCATTTATTATCTGCCACCACATTCTGGCCGTTTCGCTCAGCAACTCCCATTTTCTGTTGAGCTTTAGCTGTTCCACTCAACAACGGAAATGGTTTTAGCCCGGCGGATCTAAATGTACTTGTGCACAAGCTTTGTGCTCGCGGATGCTAATCTGCCGGACAAATTAGATGCAGGGCTTTTGCTGTCGACGTGCTCTCGTTAAGATAATGCCGTTGCATCGAGAAGGACACGCCGAACAAGCGAAAATGAAAAAATAAAAATGCTTGGGTTGTTTTACGCACCTTATCTATAACAGGAAAGGACCGAAGATTGATCTGTTTACACGTAGGATGTCGACCCGAGGTTTTCGCGAGTTGAATTTGGCGAGCGAGCGAGAGAGCGAGCGAGCGAGAGAGCGAGCGAGGGAGCGAGCGCAGTGGCACAACATGCGTGCTAGATTTCCTACACAGGCTCCGGTTCTTCACCAGGAGTGATGGAACGACTCAACCCCCAGCATGTTATTCACCTTTCATAGACGCAACAAACACAGAAGCCCACGCACATTACGGCATAACTAAACTATTCCATTCGCGGGAGAATAATGTTAAAAATAATATATGCAAGCCAGCGGTCCACGACAAGACAGATGGAGGGAGGAAGGAGCAAGCGGAGAAGGAACAGAGGCAGAAATAAACGGGGGAGACGAGGCCCTCGCACAGCACACAGGAGACACACACAGGAAGCAAAGGCACACGGGTAATTTTCTGGGTTAAGCGAGAGAGGGAGAATGAGTCACAAGCAATACACAGGCGAGGGGCGTGTGGGGTGTGTAGGAGCCGGCAGCCACCTGGTCCTTGCCTGTCAACAGTTGTGTGATGGTTCCACGCACACGCACACACACACACACACACACACACACACACACACACACACACACACACACACACACACACACACACACACACACACACACACACACGTACACGCTGTCGTTTCTCGTCAAGAGTTATCTGTTTCGCGTGTTTCCACTGACGTTGACTTCAACTTTGGCTTCTGCCGTTCCTGTCGGACCCTCGGATGGTTACCAGTAGGATGCGCAGGATGTGCAGGATGATGATGGGGACGGTCTATTTTGCTCGGCTGTCAGATAGCGAGGGAGAGGGACTTCTTGTCGGGTAATGTGCGAAGGGGCGTTGTCTCGGCTTTTAATATTGCTATCTGTCTCTGCCAGCTAGTCTGTCTGTCTGTCTATATGTCTCGTCTTTGTCTGTCTGTATGTCTTGTGTTTGTCTGTCTGTCTGCCCGTATGTATGTATGTCTGTCTTTCATTGACTTACACACTCATTGTAAGTCGCACGCGCGCGCCAGACAGACACAGACACAGACACACACACACACACACACACACACACACACACACACACACACACACACACACACACACACACACACACACCTCCCCTCCCCCCCCTGCCCCTCCTTCCCCGCGATCATCCCAGCAGCACCTGTCAAGTCGCAGCCACGTCCTTGACAATAGCACGCTCACGTCATCGCAAGTCCCTAACCACACCAGTTCGCATCCCGCCCACGCCCTACGCCCACAAGCCTCCTTCTTGTCACCTTCTTCTTCTGGTCGCTCGCTGACGGCTCCTTCCTCCTCCTGCTCTGCCGAAGGACCCCGCATCTTAGGATCTGGGATGTGGCTCCTTGGGATGTTGATGCTGCTCACTGAGGGGAAGCCTCGTCGTTGGCGTCGTGTTTGCATCACTTTCTTTATTCTTTGTTCGCAGCGATTCGCGTCGTTAGTATTGCAAGGAAAACACAAATATGATAATGATAATGATAATGATAATGATAGTGATAGTAATAGTCATAATGATGGCGTCGTTAGTATTGCAAGGAAAACACACAAATGATAATGATAGTGATAGTAATAGTGATAGTGATAGTCATGGTGATGGTGGTGATGATGATAACAGAATTAATAAGAACAATAATGATATTATGATCATGATATTTCCTAGAGAGAATTTCTTTTTCTTCCTTTTTCGACCCTTCGACGGCGTTCGTCCTTCCGCTGCCTCTCGCGAATAACGGAAGGTCGTGGTATGTTACTCTTTCTCTCTTTTTTTTTCTTTCCTTCTCTTCTTTTCTCTCTCTTTCTCTCTCCCACTTCCGATTCGATTCGGCTCTCATTTGATTCTCACTATCACTTTCGATTTTGAGTCTATTTTTTCATATATATCTTTCTTTCAATTTTTTTTTCTCTTCGTTTTCTGTTTTCATTTATTTTTTTCTCTCTTTCTCTCTTAATTACTGTTCCTCTTGGTTCACTTCCTTGCTCCCTTTCTTTTTGTATTTTTTTCCCGTTCTTTCTTATTTTCCGTCGCGCTTCTTTCTTTACCTATTCCGCCCATATTTATTTGGGTCTTTTCTTACTTCTTCTCCATCTCTTTTCTTCCCTTTTCTCTTCTCTTCATCTTTCTCTCACTCTCTACTCTTCCACTCAAGTGATAGTCTATTAAGTTTCATATTTTACGATTCTTTGATTTTATACTGTTTTATGAGATTTTGATTTGCTCTTTTCTCTATTGAAATTTCTCTATCAACCTTTTTCATATATTTTTTTTTATTTCTACCTCCCTTTCTCTCTCTTCTCTTTATTTATTTTCCTCTTTCTCTCTCATCTCGTTTCCTTTTTATATATCCTCTCTCTTCCTGTCTCTCTACCCCACTACTTCCCTCCCATTCCCCTCTCACTGTTTCTCCTCCTCTTTCCTCTCACTTCATTTCATTTCATCTCCTCTCCTCTCCTCCCCCCCTTTTCTCTCGCCCCCCCCCTCCCCGACCACCTACGCCCACAATGGTCTAGTCGGCCCGTGTCTTTGAGGCAGAGCAAGACAGAAGTTAGTATGACAGCCAACTCAACAGCCTGACACAACACACAACGCACTCACCGACTCACTCACTCACTCACTTTCTCACACTCACACACACACTCTCTCTTATCTCTTACATCTCTCTTATCTCTCTTTCCCTCCCTCCCTCCTATCTTTTCCTTCCTTCTTTCATTCATTCATTCACTCTATCTCTCTCTTCCCTCCCACTCTCTCCTTCCTTCCCACCTTCCCTCCCTCTCTTCTTCCCTCCTTCCCTCTCTCCTTCCTCCCTTCCCTCCTTCTCTCTCTCTCTCTCTCTCTCTCTCTCTCTCTCTCTCTCTCTCTCCTGCCCTGAGGCTTGCTGGTAGTGAGTGTGTGTGGGTAAACGTAGACACGGTGGCGTGGCGTGGTGATGGCATGGAATTCTTTTCCCTCTTCTTTTGAAGGGGAGTGGCAGCAAGAAGGCGTTGTGTTTGAGTAAAGGAAGTGCTGCTGTTGAAGTGGTGTTGATGTTTTTTTTTTTTTTTTTTTTTTTTTTTTTTTTTTTTTTTTTTTTTTAGTAGGACAGTCGTTGGTGATGTGTTCATCATGGATTGTGACCGAGGTGGGCGGTGGTGTTGTGTAATGGCGTTCGGCGTTTTTATCATTCGTTATTTTGGTGAAACAGGAGGAAGAACTTTGTTTTTTGTTGTTGTTGTTGCATGGGTTGTGTTCATTGGCTATGCATCTGCTCCATTTTACTGCACATCGGGTCGTCCTTTGCGTGTGTGTTTGTGTGTGTGTGCGTGCGTGCGTGCGTGCGTGCGTGTGTGTGTGTGTGTGTGTGTGTGTGTGTGTGTGTGTGTGTGTGTGTGTGTGTGTGTGTGTGTGCGTGCGTGCGTGCGTGCGTGTGTGTGTGTGTGTAACCCTCGACCGAATCTCTTCTCGCCCTTGAATGTGCGCTAGACATTGTATTATCGCTTGCAACTTGCAATTGCAATCATCTTAGAAACGGCACAAAGGAAAGGGGAAAAAGAACAGGTCGGTACTAAAGTGGGTGCGAGGGCACTGAATATACCGATGTAACAAGACGTCGCGGTACTTGGTATTGCTGCTGCTGTGGCTGATGACGTGGTAGTCTGAGGCGACGTCGTGACTTTGACTTTGACTTTGACGAGTTTATTGAGACAAGTAATTACATACATCTCAAAAGGATGAGGTAACATAGGTCGTGGTACTGAATTAGTAGTGGTACTGCATTAGTCGTGATGTCATCGCATCGTGGTGGCAGGGCGTTGGTAGCGCCGTGGTAATGGAGACGTCGTGAATCAGGTGGCGTGGTACCGCCAACGCCTCCGTACTCTTAATGCCTGGGACGTCACGGTAGCCTACCGCTGACGTCGTAGTAGTGGTGACGTGGTACCGTCAACGCCTCGGTACTCCGCGGGGCTGGAGGAGACGTGGTGGCGGCGGCGGCAGCGGCAACGGCGAGCGACGGGAAGGGACGACACAGCGAGGAGCAAGAGGGAACGGAGTGCGGGGGGAGGGAGGGAGGGAGGGGGGGGGGGGAAGTGCAAGCCGCGGTGTGGGGCTGCGGGAGTTATTAAGGTGGAGGAGTCCGGAGCGCAGGAGCTGTGATGACGGGAGACTGGCTGGAGGGACAGGGAGTGGGAGGGGGAGGGGGTGAGGGAAGGGGCGGGGGTGGGGAGGGTCAGCTGAGGCGGAGAGCGATGGGAGGTGGGAGGAGGAGGGGGATGGGGGGGCTCGGGGTGGGGGTGGGGGGGTGAGTGGGATAGGACGAGGAATGCGAGTTTGTCGTGGTCCGCGGAGGGAACAGTTCACCAATTCGCGAGGGTACAGTTGGATGAACACCTTCCTCGCCTCCGCCTCCTGCCTCTTCTCCTCATCCCCCTTCTTCTTCTTCTTCATTTTCTTCTTCTCCTCCTCCTTTCTTCTTCTCCTCCTTTCTTCTTCTTCTTCTCCTCCTTTCTTCCTCTTCTTCTCCTCCTTTCTTCCTCTTCTTCTCCTCCTTTCTTCTTCTTCTTCTTCTTCTTCTCCTCCTTTCTTCCTCTTCTTCTCCTCCTTTCTTCCTCTTCTTCTCCTCCTTTCTTCTTCTTCTTCTTCTTCTTCTTCTTCTTCTTCTTCTTCTTCTTCTTCTTCTTCTTCTTCTTCTCCTCCTCCTTCTTCTTTTTCTTCTTCTCCTTCTTCTTTTCCTCCTCATCTTCCTGTCGTTCTCTTCCTTCTCCGTTCGTCTCCCTCTCCCCTCTTCCTCCTCCCTTTCCTCCTTTTAGAAATGGTCCTTTACATTCCTCTTATCGCCAATGGCGCCCACATGTCTTAAAGGCGTGTGTACAGGCGCGCACGCGCACCTAAAACCTACATAGGTACTGCCTGAGAAGCCTTGTTGTTGTCCACCAGCCCACTCGAGCCTTGGACCGGGTCCTCTCCACCTCCCTCTCTTCTCTTCCACTCTCCTTCTCTTTCTCTTTCCTCCTCCCCCTTTCTCTCTCTCTCTCTCTCTCTCTCTCTCTCTCTCTCTCTCTCTCTCTCTCTCTCTCTCTCTCTCTCTCTCTCTCTCTCTCTCTCTCTCTCTCTCTCTCTCTCTCTCTCTCTCTCTCTCTCTCTCTCTCTCTCTCTCTCTCTCTCTCTCTCTCTCTCTCTCTCTCTCTCTCTCTCTCTCTCTCTATTCCTCGCCGTCTCTGTCAACCTCTCATTTCTCCCTCTCGTCCCCGTGTCCCGCTTCTGCTTCCCTCTTTATTTCTGTCCTTTTCTCCTGTTTCTAGAGGATCTGTACCCCGCGCTTCCTGCCTTCCTCTCGCCTTCTTTCTCTCCGATATATTACGTAAACACAAGGACTTTGCCTGTAATAGATAAAATTGCAAGGTCTTTCTAGAGTGATATACATGCACTACTATGTCTTATGTATAGCTTTGCCCTAGCATATCAATTGACAGGGTCACAGTAATATCTGCTTCACCAACAATGTATGTCTTAGAATCCAGCATGAACTGTACAAACCATTTAGGCATAGTTCCTATGCCTATTCATGTGTATACACTGTATATATAGTATGAATAAACTTATCAAAATCAAATCAATCTCTCTCTCGCTCTGTCTGTCTGTCTCTGTCCGTGTATGTGTATGTGTTTATTCTTGTGTGCTTGTTTAACGGTATGTTTGAGTGTGAGTGTGAGTGTGAGTGTGTGTGTGAGTGTGAGTGCGAGTGTGAGAGTATGAGTGCGAGTGCGAATGTGTGTCTCCTCGCCCACTGCCTCTCCGCTAGTAGTGTGACCAAAGCGAGGTTTAGTTAAGTTGCGTGAAGGAATGCCGGGGCCTTTGAGTGCTGAATCGTCTCCCTGCCACCATCAAACCACAGTGCTGACATCACCTCAGTTTCAACCACAGAGAGAATTCCTGGTACAAGCAACCCTTTCTTTCTGTTTGGCGAGAGTCGGGTTGTGATTTTCTCTCTCTTTCTCTCTCCCTCTCTCTTCTACCGTTTCCATTCAGTTCAGTTCAGAAAATATTAATGCAGCCGACTAAATATGAAAAAATACCGTTGTCGATTCTCCATAAACAGTGAGAAGTATCAACTGATTTCTGTTTGTTTTACGAGTGAACGGGTTGGGGGAATTTAACACCTTTTTTATGTAGCAGACAACGACATATTGTGAATACTTGAGGAATATGAATATGTGGGTTTTCTGTAGCATATAACAAGGGCAGTAACGAGAGAATAAAAATACAAAGATAGAATGAAAAACGAGAGAATGAAAGTATGAGTTAAGTCAACAGGAAAAAAAATAATGTATCCGAATGACAGTGATGATGATGTAGACATGTACTATTATTGTCGTTTTTTATCTTTTTCCATTCCTTCCTTCTCCAACTTCACTACTTCCTCTTTCCCCCTTTCCCCCTCCCTCTTCAGACCCCCCCCCCCTCTCTTCCTCGACCTAGGAGGACCATCAGTAGCTGCTGCTATTGGTATTTCTTTGTTTTTTCTTTCTTTACTTCTTCGTCTTCTTCTGCTTCTTCTTCTTCCTCCTTTATCTCCTCTTCTCCTTCCAATCAACCTTCTCTCTTCGTTCTCCTTACCTACTCTTCCGCCCTTTCTTCTTCCCTCTTTTCTTACCTCTCTATCCCTATTCCTACTTTCCCCTCGCCTTTACCTATCTCCCTTTTCCTCTTGCCTCTCTCTCCCTCCTTTCCTTTTCTTCTTCCCTTCCTCTCTCTTCTCCCCCGTTCCTCCCTTTCTATCACCCTTAGCCCTTACTCCTAACTCCTTCCCTCCCTCTTCCCTGTACTTTACCCTCCTTCCCCTCCTCCCCCCAATCTCCTTCCCGACATGAACTCCTTCAGGAAGACCCTAGGACCTTTAGACCCTAGGACCTTTAGACTCGAAGACCTAGGAAACAAGACCCCAAAAAGTCAAAGACCCCTAGAATCGTGGACCCAAATGTGAGAACCCAAAGACTCCAAGAACCAAGGGCCCAAAAGTGTGACCCCCAAAGAGACAAAGACCCCAAGAACCAAGGAACAAAAGTGTGACCCCCAAAGAGACAAAGACCCCAAGAACCAAGGGCCCAAAAGTGTGACCCCCAAAGAGACAAAGACCCCTAGAATCGTGGACCCAAATGTGAGAACCTTAAGACCCCAAGAACCAAGGGCCCAAAAGTGTGACCCCCAAAGAGACAAAGACCCCAAGAACCAAGGGCCCAAAAGTGTGACCCCCAAAGAGACAAAGACCCCAAGAACCAAGGGCCCAAAAGTGTGACCCCCAAAGAGACAAAGACCCCAAGAACCAAGGGCCCAAATATGAGACCCAAACTCCGACTACTGACCCCCAACCCAAGGACCAAAACCCCGTTAAAAGCCGAGACCCAAACAAGACCTACGACACTAACTCCCAAGGCCGAAGAATCCCAAGACCCCACCATGCCTTAATAAGAATCCCAAGCCTCCAGGCCTCAAGAATCTCAAAATCTCAAGACCCAAGACCCAAGAATCCCGGGAATAAAGAACTCTAAATCCTGCAAGACTCCAGATTCCAAGAATCCCAGAAATCTCAACAATCCCGAATCCTGAAAGCAATCAAACAATTAGACCAATTCACTCCTATGAAAACCCTCTCCCTGTCTCATTTTTTTTTCTCTCCCTTCCTTTCCCCTCTCCCTTTCCTTCTACACTTCCTCCTTCTCCCTCTCTATCTCTATCTATCTCCCTCTCTCTCTATTTCTCTATCTCTCTATTTCTCTTCCTCTCTCTCTCTCTATCTCTCTCTTTCTTTCTCTCTCTCTCTCCCTCTCTCTCTCTCTCTCTCTCTCTCTCTCTCTCTCTCTCTCTCTCTCTCTCTCTCTCTCTCTCTCTCTCTCTCTCTCTCTCTCTCTCTCTCTCCTCTCTCGCAAAACCCACGCAGTTCGAGCAACACACACAAGTCGTGACACCTGCATGTCGAGTCGAACGAAGTCCCTCACGAATGATGCAAGAAGTCGTCCTCGTCCTTTTGGTCGTCGCCGCCGTCCTCGTCGTCGTCGTCGTCGTCGTCGTCCTCGTCGTCGTCCTCGTCTGTGCGCTTGGGGCGACGAGGGACATCGGCGAGTCCCGCGAGTGACGTCGATCCAGGCGACCGTTGACATCTGGGGTTGTGTGGACGTTGAGGGGCGGTTGTCTGTCTGTCTGTCTGTCTGTCTGTTTGGTTGTGTCTCTTCCCTCTTTCCCCACACCTGTCGATCTGTCTGTCTTTTCTTTCTTCTTTCCTCACACCTGGCTGTCTGTCTGTCTGTTTGGCTGTGTCTCTTCCCACTTTCCCCACACCTGTCTGTCTGTCTGTCTGTCTGTCTGTCTTTTCTTTCTTCTTTCCCCACACCTGTCTGTCTGTCTGTCTTTTCTTTCTTCTTTCCTCACACCTGTCTGTCTGTTTCTTCCCTCTTTCTTTCCACCTGAATGTCTGCTGCCTCTCCTTTTTTTCTCCCACCTAGCTGTCTGTCTGTCTCTCTTTCCTTTTGCTTCCAGCCTGTCTTTCTTTCTTTATCTGTCTGTTTCCTCTTTCTTTTCACCTGCATGTCGACGATGTCTGTCTATGTCCTCCCTTTTTCCTCCCAACTGTCTGTCCGTCTGTCTGTGTGATGCTTCCTCTTTCCTTGCACCTATCTGTCTGTTTCGTTGTTTTACTTGTCTCTTGTTTCTCTCTGTCGCTCTCTTGCTTTCTTTTCATTTCCTCTTTCCTACTTCCGTCTATCCATTTCTCCATATTCTCCTTTTTTTATATTGCCTCTCCTTACATAAGCCTTAGGGTGTATGTTTACTTAAATATTTCATCATAGCAATGTGAAATAAACAAAGGCTATTTACATAAACAATATATACATATGTACATATTTTGTGCACCTGCGAGTGTGAGTGAGTGAGTGAGTGAGTGAGTGAGTGAGTGTGCGCGCGTGTACGTTTGTGTGCGTTCGTGTAAGTATGAGTGTGTGTGCGTGTGCATGTGTGCACGCGTGTACGTTTGTGTGCACACGTGTACGTGGGTGTGCACGCGTGTACGTGGGTGTGCACACGTGTACGTATGTGTGTGTGTGCGTGCGTGTGCGTTTGCATGACCATGTGCGTGTGCATAAACATGTGCCTGTGCATGCCCGTGCCCCAAAGCCCCAAAGCCCCACACCCCATTCCAGCCGAGAGCCGATCGGGTGTAGCATGATGGGGCTGGGCATCGGGCAGCCAGCCTCCCGTGCCCAGGGTCGCTCGAGGTCGGGGCGCTCCCTCGGCCCAGCGCCATAAAAGGTCATGCTTAAACTATATCACAAGTTCACTAACCACTTTCTGTTTCGTATCTCCCGAGGGAGGTTCGTCTCCACAGCATCATGAGCGTCAAGAGGCGCTGCGAAGACGCCGGTAAGTAAACACAAACTCCTTTCAGGTCACATCTTCACGGAAGTCTTCCTTGTTTTCGTGTTTTCGAAGTAGTTATTTTCCAGTTCGAGTATTTTCTCTTTCATATTTTCTCTAAATGATGTTCAGTATAGATGCTTATAAACATATATAGTCTTAGTATCTTTTGAAGTCATAATTTCACAAACTTGTTTCTGTCGTGAATTTCCTGTGATATTTCAAATTCGTTTCATTTCTTAGATGTAATATAATGTAATATCAATCTATGGATAAAAAGTATATTAAAATTATATTCGAACTTTCTAACTTTTCTAACTTCTTCTAACAAGTTCACCAACGATTTTCCTTTATATTCCTCTACTTCAAAAACTATTTTCTATATCATACTTCCTTCTTAATTGCTATCCATTTAAAATTTCATTCGATGAGGAAAAAAAAAAAAATGCTCGTAAACATTTTTTTTCCCTTTTTTCATCCTAAACGCCCATCATTTCAGTGCCATTGAATTTGCTGTTAATCCTTATCTCTCCAACGTATTCCGTTTCCTGGACCTTTTTCCCGCTGAAAATCAAATTAATTACGATTTTGTTGTTACGGATTCGCGTTCATCAAGTGTTGTCATATATTGGAAAAACATGCATAGGGGCGGTTTTCCCGTGACTAATAAATGGCAAAATCGACCTTCGTACGCGAGCATAAACAGTCCAGCAAGATCCAACACAGTTCACAAACGTTCGACTTTGACCAATTTGTAAACTTTTCTGCTGATATTTTCCCCGTGTTCTGGAAATTCAATAGCCTTTGAGAGAAAAGTGGGTGGAGGGGGAGGGTAATCCGCTCCCCCACCCTCCCCTCCCCACACACATACACCTCCTCTTTCATATATGTTATCTCTCTCTCTCTCTCTCTCTTTCTCTCTCTCTCTCTCTCTCTCTCTCTCTCTCTCTCTCTCTCTCTCTCTCTCTCTCTCTCTCTCTCTCTCTCTCTCTCTCTCTCTCTCTCTCTCTCTCTCTCTCTCTCTCTCCCTCTCTCTCTCATTCACTCACTCACTCCCTCCCCTTACCTCTCCCTCTCTCTCTCCTTCCTTCCTTCCACCTCCTGGTCTCTCCCGCCATCCTCATCCTCCACCTCCCTTCCTCCCTTCCTCCCCTCCCCTTCTTTTGCACTTTAGCTCCCAGTCATCACTAAATGGGTCGATGAAATACGAGGAAGAAGAATATCCATTATCGCGCAGCAGGCAGACGCACGCACGAATTTCCGGCAGCCTCGTACAAGCAGAACGTCGATACGGAAAACGCACTCGAAAGGTATCTGTCTACTGACGGTATCTATCTACTGACGGTATCTGTCTACTGACGGTATCTATCTACTGACGGTATCTGTCTACTGACGGTATCTGTCTACTGGCGGTATCTGTCTACTGGCGGTATCTGTCTACTGGCGGTATCTATCTACTGACGGTATCTGTCTACTGACGGTATCTGTCTACTGACGGTATCTATCTACTGACGGTATCTGTCTACTGACGGTATCTGTCTACTGACGGTATCTGTCTACTGACGGTATTTATCTACTGACGGTATCTGTCTACTGACGGTATTTATCTACTGACGGTATCTATCTACTGACGGTATCTGTCTACTGACGGTATCTGTCTACTGACGGTATCTATCTACTGACGGTATCTGTCTACTGACGGTATTTATCTACTGACGGTATTTGTCTACTGACGGTATTTGTCTACTGACGGTATTTGTCTACTGACGGTATCTGTCTACTGACGGTATCTATCTACTGACGGTATTTATCTACTGACGGTATTTATCTACTGACGGTATTTGTCTACTGACGGTATTTATCTACTGACGGTATTTGTCTACTGACGGTATTTGTCTACTGACGGTATCTGTCTACTGACGGTATCTATCTACCGACGGTATCTATCTACCGACGGTATCTATCTACCGACGGTATCTGTCTACTGACGGTATTTATCTACTGACGGTATTTGTCTACTGACGGTATCTGTCTACTGACGGTATCTATCTACTGACGGTATCTATCTACTGACGGTATTTGTCTACTGACGGTATCTGTCTACTGACGGTATTTATCTACTGACGGTATTTGTCTACTGACGGTATCTGTCTACTGACGGTATCTGTCTACTGACGGTATCTATCTACCGACGGTATCTATCTACTGACGGTATCTATCTACTGACGGTATCTATCTACTGACGGTATCTATCTACTGACGGTATCTATCTACCGACGGTATCTATCTACTGGCGGTATCTATCTACTGGCGGTATCTATCTACTGGCGGTATCTATCTACTGGCGGTATCTATCTACTGACGGTATCTGTCTACTGACGGTATCTATCTACTGACGGTATCTATCTACTGACGGTATCTGTCTACTGACGGTATCTATCTACTGACGGTATCTGTCTACTGACGGTATCTATCTACTGACGGTATCTGTCTACTGACGGTATCTATCTACTGACGGTATCTATCTACTGACGGTATCTATCTACTGACGGTATCTATCTACTGACGGTATCTATCTACTGACGGTATCTATCTACTGACGGTATCTGTCTACTGACGGTATCTATCTACTGACGGTATCTATCAACTTGCGGTATCTATCTACTGGCGGTATCTATCTACTGACGGTATCTATCTACTGACGGTATCTGTCTACTGACGGTATCTATCTACTGACAGTATCTATCAACTGGCGGTATCTACTGACAGTCGAAGATCGCTGAACGACTTCCTGCTTGACCTTTCGAGTCGTACTCGAGCCAGCTAACTCCTTCAGCGGGTCTTTGCGTGCGCTGACTCCACCGCGGTCGCATCAGAGTCCAATTGAATTATTCCCACGCGTTGCTCATGCCTCTGACTGACTGACTGAGTGTGTGTGTGTGTGTGTGTGTGTGTGTGTATATGTACATGTATATGTGTATGTATATATATGTATGTATATATGTGTATGTATATATGTGTATGTGTATATGTGTATATGTATATGTATATGTATGTGTATGTATATGTGTATATGCATATGTGTATGTGTATGTGTGTGTGCAGGAAAGGTGCAATCACCAGCCACACACTATATACGGAAGTTGCCGAAGCAAGTCACATGCGTGTAATGAGTAATCAGCACACATGCACACGCAGCGACACCGATACGTGCATTCATACGCACATCCATGCGCACACACGAACGCACGCACATCAGCATAACGGACACTGTAGAAATATCTGATGCACTTCCCCGCAGCAAAGAGGAAGTTTTCTCTGACTTATCTCTCCCTTCCTCCTCCCTCCTCCCTCCCTCCCTCTCCCTCTCTTCTACACCGTTCTCTCTCTCTTGCTCGTTCTCTCTCTCTCTCTTGCTCTCTCTCTCTTTCTCTCTCTCTCTCTCTCTCTCTCTCTGTCTGTCTGTCTGTCTGTCTGTCTGTCTGTCTGTCTGTCTGTCTGTCTCTCTCTCTCTCTCTCTCTCTCTCTCTCTCTCTCTCTCTCTCTCTCTCTCTCTCTCTCTCTCTCCCTCTCCTTCCTTCTTTTCTTCCTTCCTTCTCTTCCCAACCTCCCTACCTCCCTCTCATACCCCTTTCCATCTCGTCCCTCCTTCATTCAATCACTCCCTCCCCCTCCTTACCCCTCCTTTCCCCACCCACCCCACCTACCCACCCACCCACACCACCCCACCCCATCCACCCCACCCCTTCATTGCAATGCAAGCGGCGACAGGTCATGACAGTCGAAGGTTCCTCCTGACGCGTTCTGCCACACCGTCATTAATATAATCACTGTTGCTCTTATCTATCTGTTAATGCTCGCGCTATCGGCATTGCAATACGGAGTGGTAGTGGCGATTGGGGGCGGGGGGGGAGGAGGGGGGAGGGGGGCGGGGGAGACTACGAGGGGATGAGTTAGATTGGGTGGAGGGAGGGGAGGGAGGGAGGGAGGGAGATGGAAGGGGTTGGGAGAGGGTGAGGGTGGGAGGGGGGAGAGGGAAGGAGATGGAGGGTGGGAGGGGGGAGAAGGAAGGAGAGGGGAGGGAGGTGGAGGGGGAGGGGCAGGGAGAGGTGATAGAGAGAGGGAAGGGAGATGGGGAAGAGGGTGGGAGGGGGGAGAGAGGGGAGTGGTGTGGAACAGACCCAGGCAGAAGAGATAAAAAGCAGCAATAAAAGGAAGTCAAGAAAAATAAACCGACCACAACAAACAAACAAACAACAATCATGTATATATGTCTCCAGCCCCGTCCCTTCCCCCTCCCTTCCCCCTTCCCTTCCTTCTCATTCATCCTCCTCCTCTTTATCCTTCTTCTTCCTGTCCTTCATCTTCTTCCTTTTTTTAAAATTATTATCATGATAATCATCATCTTCATCACTATCATCTTCAATCTTTCTTCTTTTTTTCCTTCTTCTCCTCCATCATCTTCTTCTTCTTCTCCATATTCTTCTTCTTCCTTCTTCTACTCCTCCACCTCCTCTACCTACCTCTTCCTCAACCTTGTCCTCCCCCCTCAACCACCTCCACCACCACCCCACCTCCTCCTCCTCCTCCTCCTCCTCCTCCTCCCCCTCCCCCTCTACGAATGGCACGAGAGAAGACTATGATAGATGGATCAAGTTCACACAAGTTATAATGAGCAGAGGAGCCTCGTTGCTCGATATCAAGAGGGGGGAGGGGGGAGGAGGAAGGAGGAAGGAGGAGGAGGAGGAGGAGGAGGAGGAGGAGGAGGAGGAGGAGGAGGAGGAGGAGGAGAGATGGGGGAGAAGGGAAATACAAACAGTTACTCTCAGCCACACACACACACACACACACACACACACACACACACACACACACACACACACACACACACACACACACACACACACACACACACACGCACACACACACACGTTGCAAGAAAAGCAAAGCCCCAAAAGGGGATGCAATTCGCCCCAGCTATTGCACTGCAGAACGACATAAATATATCATGTTGATAATAAAACTCAGGATACAATTTCGATGTAACACACTCGCATAAACGAAATATCAGCGTTGCTATGACAACAGCGAGGGATTCCTCTCTCTCTCTCTCTCTCTCTCTCTCTGTAGTAGGTTACTCTGCTTGATTTGTTCAGAGCAACTTGCAAATAGCTCGATGGTGCTGGGAAACTTGCGATCAGCTGTTTCTCACTTTCTCTCTCTCTCTCTAACTCTTCTTTCTCCTTCTGTGCGTTCTCCTTTCCTTCCCTCAAATTACTCCTTCATCACCATCTTCTCCGTCTCCTCCTTCTCCCCCTTCTTTTCCAACCGAAATAACACCGCGGTACATCAGCGTTATGAAAAGGAAGAAGAAAGAGAAGATATTACAAAAAAGTAGCGATGCACGAGAAAGTCGAGGAATGAAGATGAACAAGGTGATTAATAATAAGAGGATAACAGAAGAGAGAGAGAGAGAGGGAGAGAGAGAGAGAGAGAGAGAGAGAGAGAGAGAGAGAGAGAGAGAGAGGAGAGACGGAGGTAGGGAGAGAGGAGAGGAGAGAAGAGAGAGGAGAGAGGAGAGAAGAGAGAGAGAGAGAGAGAGAGACAGAGGTAGGGAGAGAGAGAGAGAGAGAGAGAGAGAGAGAGAGAGAGAGAGAGAGAGAGAGAGAGAGAGAGAGAGAGAGAGAGAGAGAGAGAGAGAGAGACGGAGGGAGGGAGGGAGAGAGAGACGGGGCAAAGAGGAAAAGGAGAGAAAAAGCGGGCCAAAGGGTAAAATGACACGAACAGAAGGAAAACGTGCAAAAAGGGTGGTCGGGAGAGGGCGGGGGAGGGAGAGGGGGAGGGGGAAGGGGGAGGGGTGAAGGGATGGGGAAGGAAGACAAGGTAGAGATTGAAGGGGGAGGGGGGAGAGGGGGGGAAGGAGCACCAACGACAGATGCTATTCGGGCAGGAAGGAGAAGGGAGAAAGATGGAGAGGTGAGGAGTGGAGGAGAGTAGAGAGGGAAGGAGAAAGAGAAGAAAGGGAATGATAAAGAGAGGAAAGATAAAAAGAAAGATTAGAGAGGGAAAGAGAAAAGAGGCATAATTAGAATAATAAAAGAAATCGCCCTCCAACTTCCTCTCCTCTCTTCCCCTCCTTTCCCCTTCTCCTCCCCTCCCTCCCTTCCCCTCCTTCCCCCTCCCCTCCCCCTTTTCCTCCTTTCCCCTTCCCCTTCCTCTCTTTTCCCCTCCCTCATTCCTCCCTCCCTCCCTTCCCCCTTTCCCTCCCCCATTCCTCCCTCCTTTCCCCCTCCCTTTTCCTCCTTCCCTCCCTTTCTCCCCCCCTTCTCCCCCCCAATGAAGCCCTGCCCGAGCGAGCGTTCCTAACTCCCTTCCTAGACTCGCGGTGACGTCATCACAGACCGGAGATTATGGTGATGTGATGAAAAGTGATGACACGGGCGGGGTTCACGGGGCAGGAAAGCCGAAGTCTGGAGGGTGATTACGAAACGGGTTAGAGGTACGCGCTTCTGTTGTGTGTGTTCTGTTGTGTTGCGTTATTTGTGGGAGTACGTATTCCCGCTTTCTGTCTATGGCTTTGGTCTATGGCGGGTGGGTGTGGGTTTTAATGCATATGGATATTGCTTGCGTGGATAGATATACATCGCCAGATACATACACACACACACACACACACACACACACACACACACACACACACACACACACACGCACACACACACACACACTTCCCCAAACCCCTCAAAGACACAGACACAGACACACACACACACACAATCAAACAATCTACATAACTCCACATCACATCGTATTCAAAATACAGTAAATCCACAATACGTAACAGAACCCAGACAAGGACACAGAGTACAAATAATAAAAATAAAAAAATAAAAGAAAAAAGGGCAGGGAAACTACGGTCAATGCAGGACGCTTAGGTAGATGTTGTTGTAATAAAAGGGTTGCTCTTGACCGTCGATATTGCAGTTTCATAAGGGAGGGGGGGGGGGATTGGTGTGAGAAAACACGGGGGCTTTAAATGTAGGAATATATTAGGGAAAGTTTTAATACAATAAAATATATGGATAATACAGTACAACAAATTGAAAGGAAGGTAGACGATGTACAATATAAGGAAAGGTTTTTCATACACGAAACATAAGGAGGGCTTTCACGTCGAAAAGTATAAAGCAGGTTTTGATATAAGGAAATATGGGGAAGGTTTTAAAATATAAGAAAGGTATGAAATAGTTTGAGAGAGAGAAAGAGAGAGAGAGATAGATAGATAGATAGATAGATAGAGAGAGAGAGAGAGAGAGAGAGAGAGAGAGAGAGAGAGAGAGAGAGAGAGAGAGAGAGAGGGCAGCTGGGGAATGCGAGAGTAAGCCTTACACATAAACAGTACCCACTGAGCGACCAGCACCCTGGATTGTAGGACTGGCGTAGCACATTAGCGTAAAGAGGGAGGGTAAGGAGGAGGAGGAGGAGAAAGGAGGGAGGTAGGAAGGATGGTGGAGACGTTAAAAGCGAGAGAGCGAGAGAGCGAGAGAGAGAGAGAGAGAGAGAGAGAGAGAGAGAGAGAGAGAGAGAGAGAGAGAGAGAGAAAAACAAACAGAAACAGAAAAGAAAGAAAGAAAAAAAAACAGACTTAGAGAAAAGAGAGAAGGTGGAGTTAAGACAGGAGGGTAAGAGAGTCAGGGAAGGAAGGAAGGAAGGGGGGAGGGGGAAGGATGGAAGGAGGGAGGGAGGAAGGGGGGGGGGGAGGGGGTGTTGCGTGAACCCTCGCCTCCTTAATCTTCCTCATGGCCTCACGAGGAGAGACAGCAGGATGGAGGCTGACATGAAGGGTAGATAATGTAGGATTCTGCAGCGGCGTCGGGCCAGGGAGGGGGAGGGGGAGGGGGAGGGGGAGGGGGAGGAGGGGGAGGAGGGGAGGGGAAGGGAAAAAGGGGAGAGGGAAGGGGGAGGGGGAAGGGGTGGGTGCACAGACAGATGGACATGGGAGATTTAAACAGGTGTGTGTGTGTGTGTGTGTGTGTGTGTGTGTGTGTGTGTGTGTGTGTGTGTGTGTGTGTGTGTGTATAGGAGGAAAGTTTGATAAGGCGGGAGAGAGGGAGAGGAGAGAAGAGAAGAGAAGAGAAGAGAAGAGAAGAGGAGACGGAGAGGGAAAGGGCGGGAGGGAGGTAGTGATAGGGACAGGAGGGAAGGGAAGGAGGGAAGATGGGACAAGAGAAGGAGAGAGAAATAAAAGCTAAGAGAAAAAAAAAAATACAAGAGAAAGAAATAAACATAGAGAGAGAGAGAGAGAGAGAGAGAGAGAGAGAGAGAGAGAGAGAGAGAGAGAGAGAGAGAGAGAGAGAGAGAGAGAGAGAGAGAGAGAGAAGACGAAACAGAAACCGAGGTCCCCGAAGCGCCGACCGACAGAGCCGAGCCGAGAGCACAAGAGAGGCGAGCCGAGCCGAGCTCCTTACCAGCGCTGCCTGCCCTCCTGCCCTGCCCTGCCCTGCCTCTCCTCCGGATAACCTGAACTGCACAGGGCGAGGCGGAGGAGGAGGAGGAAGAGGAGGAGGAGGAAGAGGAGGAGGAGGAAGAGGAGGAGGAGGAGGAAGAGGAGGTGGAGGTGGAGGAGGAGGAGGAGGTGGAGGAGGAGGAGGAGGAGGAGAGGAGGAGGAGGAGGAGGAGAGAGGAGGAGAGAGGAAGAGGAGGAGGAGGAGGAAGAGGAGGAGGAGAGAGGAAGAAGAGGAGGAGGAGGAGGAGGAGGAGGAGAGAGGAGGAGGAGGAGGAGGAGGAGGAGGAGGAGGAGGAGAGAAGAGGTGGAGGAGGAGGAGGAGAGAGGAGAGAGGAGGAGGAGGAGGAGGAGAAGAAAAAGAAGAAGAAGGAGGAGGAGGAGGAGGAGGAGAAAATGGTGCGGGGCAAGAAGACCTTTCTCGGGATCTTCAGCCGTGGGGTGG
>BOPN01000223.1:331877-334377 GCA_017312705.2 Penaeus japonicus
CCCTTGCGTCACTGCACACTTCATTAATATGTATTCGTCATGTATAAATACATTTCGCTGTACGCAAGGCAAGGCTAGAGTGTAACAGCTGTTGCTTTGTTGATGCCTGAGTCTGAATCATCTTATTTTTATCTTTCGGCTTTGTTGTTGCCTGAGTCTGAATCATCTTATTTTTATCTTTCGGCTTTGTTGTTGCCTGAGTCTGAATCATCTTATTTTTATCTTTCTGCTCTGTTGTTGCCTGAGAATCATCTTATTTTTATCTTTCTGCTCTGTTGTTGCCTGAGAATCATCTTATTTTTATCTTCCCGCTTTGTTGTTGCCTCTGAATCATCTTATTTTTATCTTATTTTTATCTTCCCGCTTTATTGTTGCCTGAGACTGAATCATCTTATTTTTATCTTTCGGCTTTGTTGTTGCCTCTGAAATCATCTTATTTTCATCTTCCTGCTTTGTTGCTGCCTCTGAAATCATCTTATTTTCATCTTATTTTTATCTTTCTGCTTTGTTGTTGCCTGAGACTGAATCATCTTATTTTTATCTTACGAGTTCTTACGGCGAGACGAGACGCGGATCTCGCGACTCGGGCCGCGTAGTTTCCTCCCGCTCTCTTTTCTCCTCGTTGGCTCTCGTTTACATACATGCACGGCTTCGGGGTCGACCTCGCGGGCTGATGAAGATGATGGGGGGGGGGAAGGGGAGTTGTAGTCCATACCTGTCATTATCCCCCAACCCCCTTCCCCTTCCCCTCATCCCTCCCTCCTTCATACGCACCTATACCCATACCCCTTCTCCCTTTCTCCCTCTCCCTTCCATACCCATCTTCATCCCCTTCCTTTTCTCCCTCTCCTTCCCATACCCATACCCATACACATTCTCATCCCCTTCCCCTTCCCCTTCCCCTCTCTTCTCAATACCCACCATTACCCCTTCCCTTTCCCTTTCTCTTCCCTTACATCCTCATCCCCACCCCCTCACCCCTTCCCTTCCCTTTTCTTTTCCCTTCCCTTACATCCCCATCCCCATCCCCTCCATCCCTACCCCCACCCCTTCATCCCTACCCCCCACCCCTCCATACCCATCCCCACCCCATCCCCACCCCCTCACCCCTCCATCCCCATCCCTACCCCCACCCCATCCCTACCCCCTCACCCCTCCATCTCCCTCCCTCCTCCCTCCCCCACACAGAATGAACCCCCCCCTCACCCTACCTTCATCCGAAGCGGGAAATTTACTATACGTCCAAGAAGTGTCGTCGGAACAGCGACTAGCGAGTGGCCCGAGGGAGGAAAGGCGACGTCCGGGAGGAGGGAGGGAGGCGAGGGAGGGAAGGAGGGAGGGAAGGAGGCGAGGGTGGGAGGGAGGGAGGCGAGGGAGGGAGGGAGGGAGGGAAGGAGGGAGGGAAGCGAGGGAGGGAGGGAGGGAGGGAGGCGAGGGAGGGAAGGAGGGAAGGAGGGAGGGAGGGAGGGGAGGGAGGGAGGGAGGCAAGGGAGGGAAGGAGGGAGGGAGGGAAGGAGGGAAGGAGGGAGGGAGGCGAGGGAGGGAAGGAGGGAGGGAGGGAGGGAGGGAAGGAGGGAGGGAGGCTCGGCGGGGGAAGGAAAAATAGTCCGGGACGAGATCCGTGAATAGGCAGGCCACTTGTCGGACAGATTTTCCTCCCCGACTTGGGGGGAAGGAGGTGGGTGGGTGGGTTGTGTGTGTGTGTGCGTTTTGATGTCGTTTGTTTCTTCGTTACACCGAAGAAGAAAAAATCTAGCTTGATATTTGTAACAGACTGTCAATGTTCGTCAACTCTTTAAAAAAAAAAAAAAAAAAAAATGTAATAGCAGAAACTCCTCAGAATAGACTCTCCGTTCAAAGAACTTCCAAAAAAAAAAAAAAAAAAAAAACTCGTCAACAATAATGAAAATCAAAACAAAATCAAATACAATCAACCATAATAAAACAAAAAACACATAATCTAATCCATAAGTCGACGAGGCTTGTGCCACCCTCCCCCCGCCACACCCACCCCCCTTACCCCCCACCACCAACCGTGCCAGAGAAACTTTATTCCCGATATTATGCTAATGAGAAAATCAAACGATGTTGTTTTGTTTTCGTGTCCTTCTGGGCCGACACGTGTTGGTTGCGATTTATGCAACAGGAGTGGCTGTTCGCGCGTCGTCCGGATGTTGCTATTGCTGCCTCTCGCCCTGTCAATTGCGGCCTCGAATTTTGCTTGGTCTACATGTGTGTGTGTGTATATATATACATACATACATACATACATACATACATATACAGACACATACATATACATATACATACATACATATATATATATATATATATATATATATATATATATATATATATATATATATATTTATATATATATATATATATGTATATATGTATATATATATATATATTATCTATATATATATATGTATATTATATATCATATATATATATATATATATATTATATATAAATAAATAAATAAATATATATAAAT
>BOPN01000223.1:354377-359377 GCA_017312705.2 Penaeus japonicus
AGAGAGAGACAGGCAGACAGAGACAGAGACAGAGACAGAAAGAATGAGAAAGACAGAGAAAGAAAGAGAGAGAGAGAGAGAATTTCCCGCCTCCCCGTCAGAAATCCCTTCGCGACCCCGGAGTCTCACAGCCATTCCCAGAAACCTCGCGATGACTTGCCAAGCCCTCGCTCGCTCAATCATCTCCGTGCTTGATGCAGGCACGGGGCGAACGTCAATACTTACTTACTTCACACTCTCAACGACAATGGAGCTTGTGTTTTCGAGTGTGACGCCCGGGAGGGGAGTGGCTTAAGGTGATGCCGATGGACGTGACGTGACGGCTGTGACGGGGAATCTCGTCTTGCGTTCGAACTCCTTGGGTGGCAACTGATTGGTGTTGTGTGTTGTGTTGTGTTCTTCTTTCTCTTTTTCTTTCTTTCTTTCTTTCTTTCTTTCTTTCTGTCTCTCTCTCTCTCTCTCTCTCTCTCTCTCTCTCTCTCTCTCTCTCTCTCTCTCTCTCTCTCTCTCTGTGTGTGTGTCTCTCTGTGTGCGTGTGTGTGCGTGCGTGTGTGTGAGACTATTTCTAAAATTCAGTAGAGTGAAATAATAATAAGATAAATTTCCTTTGAATTTTTATCACACATGCTGTACAAGCACGTTAAAAATTCTCTTTCCAACCCGCGGAATCGGACACAGCCAGGCAGTGGTGCCAACGCCAGGTTAAGGTCACGGAGGAGAAAACCGTACCCACTTATTCAAGAACTACAAGCTGTAACACTTAGGCCGGGTATGACATAAAGCTTTGAACTTGTTGCCCTTGGGTATCCGCGGCGGCAGATCTCGCCTGCATGAAGACATTTTAAGTTAGAAACCTTTTAAAGAGAGCGAGAAATACCAACCGTCATAAGGCCTGGTCGAATCGCCCGCCTTTTTTTAAAAAACTTGTTTTTACATTAAAACAGCGTAAAAATTATACGTTCTTATGGTCGTAAATGGAAGCAGGATCTCTTATTAGATATATTCGGGAAACCCTGCAGTAGAACGAGATATAACAATAAATATAACTTTGGAAAAAGAGGATGTAATGTTAACCTAGATTTCACGCGGGAAAACCAGCCATTATGACGAAGAGAACAGACAGGTGAAAAAATAAAATAAATAAATGATATTAATAACCAGAATAAAAATAAAGAGAATCCAGACACTTATAAGATTACAAGACAACATAATATAGCACAACCACGAATACATACAAACATACATACGTACATATATGCAAATATGTAATACACACACATACACAAACACACACACATTCTAGTCCTTATCTCTTCGTACAAAAAATACATCTCATCTAGTCGTATAAAAAAAACAATAATCATATAAAAAAATCGACCTGGACGGCATAATATCTCTTTTTCTTTCTCTTTCTGTCCCTCTCCATGCACTCGCTTCGACTCCCTCCCTCCTTCCTTCCTTCCCTCCCTCCCTCCTTCCCCCCTCCCTCCCTCCTTCCCTCCCACCTTCCCCCCTCCCTCCCACCTTCCCTCCCTCCCTCCTTCCCTCATTCCCTTCCTCATTCCCTCCCTCCCTCCCACCTTCCCTCCCTCCCTCCATCCCTCCTTCTCTCCCTTCCTCCTTCCCTCCTTCTCTCCCTCCCTCCCTCCTTCCTTCCCTCCCCCCCTCCCTCCTTCCTTCCCTCCCTCTCTCTCCCTCCCCCCCTCCCTCCTTCCCTCCCTCCCTCTCTCCTTCCTTCCCTCCCTCCCTCCCTCCCTCCCTCCTTCCCTCCCTCCTTCCCTCCCTCCCTCCCTCCCTCCCTCCCTCCCTCCCTCCTTCCTTCCCCTCTCCCTCCCTCCCTCCTCCCTCCCACCTTCCTTCCCTCCCTCCCTCCCTCCTTCCCTCCCCGCCAACACCACAGCACATTCTCACTCGCCGCTTTTCACGGGGCTATCATTCCCCTTTCGCTTTCTAGCTATCTTGTTTTTTTTTTCTTTTTTTCTTTTCCCTCTTCTTCTCTGAATCAAAATCCTCGAACTCGCTTTCGACTGCGCTCGGGGTTACACGAACGCCGAAAGAATACGGAATTATTTGACGAAGCTCTCGCTCTCGCTCTCTCGCTCTCTCTCTCTCTCTCTCTCTCTCTCTCTCTCTCTCTCTCTCTCTCTCTCTTATTCTCATCTCTCTCTCTCTCTCTCTCTCTTCCTCTCGCTCTCTCTATATATATCTCACTCTCTCGCTCTCTCTCTCTCTTACTCTCATCTCTCTCTCTTTCTTATTCTCTTCTTTCTCTCTCTTTCTATTTTGTTTTCTTTCTTTCTCTTTCTCTTTCTCTCGCCCGCCTCTCTCTCTCTCTCTCGAAGTAGAATGGTTATCGACGAGTTTTCTTCAGACTGTAGTTGTGATGTGCTCCTCTTACTGCTGTTACTGCATTTACTACAAACACTGATATTATTACTAATACTACTGTCAATGTTACTGTTACTGCGAATGCTGCTGTCACTCTTACTATTATTATTATTACTACTACTACTACTACTACTACTATTACTACTACTACTACTGCTACTGCTGCTGTTACTAGAATTATTAAAGACACTGTGTAACTACTATGACAGCTATTGTTACTGCTATTCTGTTATTAAAACTGTTACTGCTTTTACTGTTATTACTACTGTAACTACCGTATTTGTGTTACTACTAATACCGTTGTTACTGCTAATACTACATTCGCTGCAAATAAATCTGCGCCAATTACAATTACTACTAATAAAACTATCAAAGTTATAATACATCAAAGTTAGCAATCACAATGAAAAGAACTGCGCTATTATGAATAACGACAAAAACAACAAAAAACAACAAAAACGAAACAACTTGCAAAGAAAACTTTCATTTTTATTCTTCGCTTAAAAAAATAAGAAATAAAAAAATAAAGCAGAATAAAAAAAAAGAGAGAAGAAACTATCGCATGACCTTCTTTCTCTCAAGTTGTTACGGTATTTGGAGAGGTAGGGTGGGAGGGGAAGGGAGGGTTGGGGGGGGGTAGTGGGAGAGGGGTGAATGGGGGAAGGGGGGAGGGGGTATTTCCAGTCACGCTTGGGTCAAAAAGTTACTTTCATTATGTCAGCTCCGGGGTCGATCCAGTTTCCGAGTTGACTTACTGGTTGTGAGGGAGGGAAGGAGGGGGAGGGGGAGAGGGAAGGAGGGAGAGGGAGAGGGGGAGGGGGAAAGGAGGGTGAGGGGAGGAGGGAAGGAGAGGGAGAGGGAAGGGAGAGAGAGGGGGGAAAGGAGGAATAGGGGAAGAGAGAGAGAGGATGAGAGTGGGAGAAGAGGAGGAGGAGGAGGAGGGAAGGAAGGAGAGGGAGGGATACGAATAGGGAAGGAAGGAGAGGCAATGAAAGAACGGAGCGAAAAGGAGACGAAGAAAGAGAACTTAGAAACAGAGAGCAAGAGAGAGAACCAACCACGAGAGAGAGATTTCAACTAATGAATTCACAAGGACGCCCGTCGCTTCAAATACCTCTACTAACTCGATTTGCCTGAACAGGTAAAAGCGATCGGCTCGCAGCACAGATTCTGCCTGACATTCACACTAAGACAAAAATACGAATGATCTAGAAAACACACACGGCACAACACCGGGAAACTTTCCAATCAAGAAACATATATATATATCCCTGAACAATAATACTTGCGACTGAAAGCCATCTTGACAACCAATAACTGCAACATGAGAGGGTATATATATATAGAGAGAGAGAGAAAGAGAGATATTTATATTCGCCACAACACCTAAGGCACAACACCTTAGGTGATTGGAGCACAGTCGATACTCAAAAGCCACGTAAAATAAACACACACAAAAAAAGTAAAAAAAACAAGAAAAAAAACAAACAAGATCTATGCACATCTGACTTAAAATCATAAGCTGTTTTACGCGAGAGAAATACGGAGAATGGAATTAATAAAGATGAAGAGAAAGCGATAGGGAAAAAAAAATATATATATAGATGTCTCGATGTCTTTTAGAAGACAGGAAGAGGGCAGAAGAAAGAGGGAGGGAGGGATGAAAGAAAAAGGAATAAGAGAGGGATTAAGAGAGAAAGAAGGAATGAGTGAAGGACGGGGAGGAGAGAAGAAAGAATTGAGGGAGGGAGAGAGAGAAAGGAAGAATGAATCAAGGAAGGGAGGGTGAGAGAAAGAAGGAAAGGAATGGAGGAGGGGAGGTAGCAATACCCCCCAAAGGCGCACTCGCTTAGTCTTGCAGAGGATTCCGGCAAATTCGGTTACTCTCGCCGGATAATCCAATACAGTTCCGGTATTTCAATCGAGAGCAAACGCAAACGCTGTTACGGCCAGAACTCCTGTTACTTCCCAATCGCTTTTGATTCGGTCTCCTCCCTCTCTCTCCTTCTCTTTCTCTCGCTCTTTCTCTCTCTCTTTCTCTCTATCTCGCTCTTTCTCTTCTCTCGCTTCTCTTTCGCTCTTTCTCTCTATTTCGCTTCTCTCTCTCTCTCTCTCTCTCTCTCTCTCTCTCTCTCTCTCTCTCTCTCTCTCTCTCTCTCTCTCTCTCTCTCTCTCTCTCTCTCTCTCACCCTTTCTCTCCCTCTCCCTCTCCCTCATTCAGTAGCAATAGTCGTAGTAGTAATAATAATAATAATAGTAGCAGTAATACCACTTGCAATAGACTATAGACACAGACCCATCAAACAAAGATTAAATAAATAAATAAAAAGAAGAGAATCACGGGCGAAAGAGAGTGGAAAAAGAGAATAAAAGAGAATAAAAGAGAGTGGAAAAAGAGAATAAAAGAGAGTGGAAAAAGAGAATAAAAGAGAGTGGAAAAGAGAATAAAAGAGACAGGAAAAAGAGAATAAAAGAGAGTGGAAAAAGAGAATAAAAGAGAGTGGAAAAGAGAATAAAAGAGACAGGAAAAAGAGAATAAAAGAGACAGGAAAAAGAGAATAAAAGAGACAGGAAAAAGAGAATAAAAGAGACAGGAAAAAGAGAATAAAAGA
>BOPN01000223.1:361877-364377 GCA_017312705.2 Penaeus japonicus
GAAGTTATATGTGCATTAAAGTGAGTCACATAATGGCCGTGTTCCGGTTAACTGCAGATAACGACTGTTTGGAGCAACTTACTGAACGATTCAGGCACTTTCGATACTTCGGGTAATGCTGTGTATCTTTCGAGGTTTCATGAGGTTTCAGGGTAGTTTTTTCTGAGGTTTCACGAGGATTTCATGGTAGTTTTTTCTGAGGTTTTAGGGGGTTTCATGATAGTTTTTTCTGAGGTTTTAGGGGGTTTCATGGTAATTCTTTCTGAGGTTTTAGGGGGTTTCATGATTGTTTTTTTCTGAGGTTTTAGGGGGTTTCATAGTTTTTTTCTGAGGTTTTAGGGGGGTTTCGTAATATCTATTTTCTGAGGTTGCTGAAGGTTTTTCATTATATTTATTTTCGTGTGAGGTTTCGGTAGGTTTCGTAACTTTTTTTTCTTTAGAGGTTTCAGAGGGTTTTAGATTTTTTTTTTACGAGGTTTCAGTTTTGTTTTTTTGAGGTTTCAAAAGAATTTCACTACTTTTTTTCTCTTAGGTTTCATTACTTTTTTATATGAAGTTTCAGAAGGTTATAGTACTTTTTTACAAGGTTTCCTACGGTTTCATTATTATTTTTTCAGAAGGCTTCATGACCCTTCATATCCCTACAAATTTTAAAGGTTTTCCTTCCCCAAGTTCTATTTTTCCCAGGTAAGTTTTCCCAAGTAAGTTTTCCCCAAGCAAGTCCCTTCATGGGCGTTTATCTTCGGGTTGAAATATTTCGCTTAAAATGAAGGTATTGGGGCTAATGCAGCGCCCAGTCTCCCTTCAAAGATCAACTTTGCGTGTGTGGAAGCCTTTTAGCACGAAAGTTACCCGGCGGGAGAGAAAAAGAGTAAGTAAACAGCATTTGAAGGGGGTTGAAGGGGGGCGGGTGGGGTGCTACTCGAAGAGGGTTGAGGTTGCTATGTGAAGGGGGTTGAGGGGGGGGGTAGGGGGTGCTACTTGAAGGGGGATTGAGGGGGAGGGGTAGGAGTGTTGCTACTTGAAGGGTGTTTGGTAGAGAGAGAGAGAGAGAGAGAAAGAGAGAAAGAGGTGGACTTTCCATGTGCCAGACACAAACGCAAAAATAGTCAGGGAATGAAATCAGAGAAATCAGATTTAATATATATATATAAAAACCTAGATCGGAACTGAATGAAGAACCGCCCCGCAGGAGACACTATATGGTAATCACGGCGCTTGCAATATCCGGACCTGGTGACCGAGTGAACAAAAGAGGCAGCGCTATTAACGAAGGAAATTTCACTTCACGCAAGTTGCTCTGTGTTGCAACGGCATTAACAACGGCCCCACCCAACCCTAACATCACTGACAGACAGGCACACGCACGCATGCACAGGCTGATGTACATGGACACACACACACACACACACCGTCTCTCTTCCTCTTTCGCTCTTTTGGTCGGTCTGTCTGTCTGTCACTTATCCTTTCTCCATCCCGCTCTTCTTCTCAAACACTCAAACACTCAAACACACACACTCACACGCGCACACATACACACACAAACAAACATAACAGACACTCAAATACAAACACTTCTCAAACAAACACACACACGCACAAACATAAACACACACTGAAACACACACACACACACACACACACACAAACAAACATAACAGACACTCACACACAAACACACACACACGCATAAACATAAACACACACTGAAACACACACACACACACACACACACACACACAACAAGAAACAATAACAACAACAACACAAAAGCGAACCACTGAAACAAATCAAGAAACCACACGAACGAGACAACGAAAACGAGAACAAACGAGAGAGACGAAAAAAACACACACAAACACAAACAAACACAAACAAACACTCACATTACCCACCCCACTCCACCCCAGCCCCACCCCTACCCCCACCCCCTACCCCACCCCACTCCCTCTCCCAACATAACCCCTCCCTCTTCCCAACATACACACACACACACGGCAGACAGATTAGCATGATGCACGGTGCCTGTTTGTGTCTGATAAATGGTTTTGGTCATGGCGAGAGCGCCGACTCCCACATTTCAGGTTAAGGCTTGCCCTTTTACGCTCAGCGCCAACAAGTTTTAATGAACAGATGGGAAAGGAAATGGCGGGGAAGGAGGCGGGGAATAAGGATGGGGGAAGTGGAAGGAGGAGGAAGAGGAGGAGGAGGAGGAGGGTGGGAAGGAGGAGGCGGGGAGTAAAGGATGGGGAAAGTGGAAGGAGGAGGAGAAGGAGGAAGAGGAGGAGGAGGAGGAGGAAGAGGAGGAGGAGGGTGGGAAGGAGGAAGAGGAGGTGAGGGAGGAGAGAGGTAAGATGAGGGAGAAGATGGGTGAGATTGAGGGAGAAAGAGAGTGAGAGAGAGAAAGAGTATGGGAGAGGGGAAGGAAAAAAAGAAAGATAGATAGATGTATATATATATATAGAGAGAGAAAGAGAGTTACAAATCTAATCAATCCCAC
>BOPN01000223.1:376877-384377 GCA_017312705.2 Penaeus japonicus
GAGGTGAGGTGGGAGGGGGGGAGGGGGGCTTGGCTTGGCTTGATCAATCTGTTCTCCTTTTCTATTCTTTCCTCTTGAGTATTTATTTTAATATTATTTCTTTTTGTTTTTTTCCTTTTCTCCTCCCCCTTCTCCTTGTTTCTCTTCTTCTCTTTCCTCATTCCGCCCTTATTTTATGTCCTTCTTTTTCTTCCTCTTCCATCTTATTCTTATTATTATCATTACTATCATTATTCCTCATTTCTTTATAATCCATTCTCCCTCCTTTCTACTCCTCCCTCCCTCCACTTTTCTCCCTCCCATCCTCCTCCTCCTCCTCCCATCCCCCTCCCTCCCTCCTCCCTCCACTTCCTTCCCTCCTTCCCCCCCTCCCTAACCCCTCCCTCCCTCCTTCCTCCACTCCCTAACCCCTCCCTCCCTCCTTCCTCCACTTCCCTCCCTCCTTCCTCCACTTCCTTCCCTCCCCCCTCCTCCACTCCCTCCCTCCTTCCCCCCTCCCTAACCCCTCCCTCCCATCCTTCCCCCACACCCTCCCTTCCTAACCCCCCACCCTCCCTCCCTCCCTAACCCCTCCCTCCCTCCCTAACCCCTCCCTCCCACCCTCCCTCCCTAACCCCTCCCTCCCTCCCTCCACTTCCCCCCACTTCCCTCCTCCTAGATAACAGAGTCTCTCCAAAGGTATTTGAACCTCCGTCCGTCCGTCCGCCAGCCAGCCAGCCTGTCACACGAGGAGGAAAAGGCCCATGGAAATCGGCCCGAAGATAACACAGGATCAGGAACACACTCATCTGATAAGGCTGTGGTGGGGGTGGGGGTGGGGGTAGGGGTGGGGGTGGGGGTGGGGGTGGGGGTAGGGGTGGGGGTAGGGGTAGGGGTAGGGGTAGGGGTGGTGGGGTGGTGATTATGAAATGGTAATGGTGGATGATGATTATGATGGTGATGGTGATTATGATGGTGATGATGATGTGATGTAATGGTGATGATGATGATGATGATGATGTGATGATGATAATGATGAAGATGATGTGATGATGATGATAATGATGATAATGATGATGAAGATGATGTGATGGTGGTGATGATGATGATGATGAGACCGAGAAAATTGGACCATCACGGAGGGAAAAGAAGAGAGAGGGAGAAGAAAAAGGGAGAATGCGAAGGAGGCGAATAAAGAAAGAAGAAAAGGAAAATAAATCAATAAATCCAAAGAAACTGAAAACCGAAAAAGAATATTCACGACTGGTCGACGAAGATTGTAAGAACAGCAATAACAACAACAACAACAATAACAAATCAAAGAAAACATAATCAACAACAATACACCAACATAACTAAAACAAATAAAAAACACAACAATCAAAACATTACTGCAGGTCGAGGTCGAATAGTTCGCATCGACCATGACCTTTGCCACGATATGATGAAGCTCCGTAAAAAAAAGAAAAAAATATATATATAAAAAAAAGAAAAAGAAGAAAAAAAAGAAAAAATGAAGTCACTCTTCACCTCTTTGCCCCCTTCCCCCTTGCCCCCTCCCCTCCCCCATCCCCTTGACCTACCTCACCTTCCCCCTCCTCTCCCTCCCCCTCTGTACACCGGTCAAACCGCCTGTTCCTCTTGCTCTCCCCCTCCTAACCCTCCCCCCCCACCCACCCACTCTGTCATGCCCTTCCCCCTTCCCCTCAACCCTCTCTGTCTCCCTCCCACCCACCCACCCACCCACCTACCCACTCTCTCATCCCCCTTCCCCCTCTGTGTCCCTCCCCCACCCACTCTCTCATCCCCCTCCCCCCTCTGTGTCCCTCCCCCACCCACTCTCTCATCCTCTTCCTTCCTCCTCTTCCCCTCCCCTTCCCCTCCTCCCCCTCTTCCCCTTATACCAATCCCCTCGAATCCCTTCTCCCTACTATCCTCCCCCACCCCCTCCCCCACACCCCTTCCCCTACTGGTTCTCCCCTATCCCCTTCCCTGCTACCTCCCCCCCCCCCTCACTTCCATACTTCTGTCCATACCACTTCCCCTCCTCTCACGTCATCCTCCCCTCCCCTCCCCCACCTCTTCTCCCCACCACCCTCCCCACTACCCACCCCTCCTCTCCCTCCCCTCCCCTCCCCACTACCCACCCCTCCTCTCCCTCCCCTCCCCTTCCCTCCCACATCCCCCTCTTCTCCCCCCCCCCTCCCCCCCCCCAAGCAACGATTAGTCTCTCATGTCGTAACTGCGTAACTCACGAGGACTTTTCCAAGGAAGACGTCGTTTTGCAACAATATGCAACACCTTGGCAGACGGATGTATTGACTTTAGCAACAATACGGACGATATAATAATCACTAAATCAAAAAAAAAAGAAAAAAAAAAGAGAGAAAAAATTATTGTATCCATTTCGAAAAGGGAAATGAATGAATGACATTATGCAGTAATATGATAATGGTATTTAGTGGCGCTGTCAGGGTGTGAATAATAATTATGGACTATTTTTTTCCCGCTTTGCTGATATTATTATTACAATTAACGGCATTTCTATTTCGTCTCTTTCATTTCTCGCATTCTCATTCCCTCAATCCCTTTCTTTTTCGTTCTCTCTCCCTCTCCATGTCTCTCTGTCTCTGTCTCTGTCTCTCTCTCCTTCCCTCTTTCCCTCTTCAACTTAATTTCTTTCTTTCTGTCTGTCTGTCTGTCAATCAGTCAGTCGGTCTTGTCATTCTGTCCCTTCCCTGTCTCTCCCACCCTCCCCCCTCCCCATTCCCCCTCCCTCCCTCCCTTCCCCTCCCACCCTCTCCCCTCCCCCTCCCCTTTTATCCCCCTCCCTCTCCCTCCTCCCTTACCCCTCCCCCTCCCCCTCCCCTTTTATCCTTCTCCCTCCTCCCATTCCCCCTACCTCTCCCCTTTTATCCCTCCCCCTCCCTCCCACCCTCCCTTTCCCCCTCCCCCTCCCCTTTTATCCCCCTCCCCCTCCCCTTTTATCCCTCCCCTCTCCCCCTCCCCTTTTATCCCTCTCCCACCCTCCCCTCTCCCCTCCCACCCTCCTCCCTTTCCCCCTCCCCTCTCCCCTTCCCTCCCACCCTCCCCTTTTATCCCCTCCCCCTCCCCCTCCTCTCCCCCCTCCCCTTTTATCCCTTAATCTCTCCAATCCCCTTCACCAGAGCAAGACAGTAACGATAACCGTAACAATAAAAAGACTAAAAGACTAAAGCCAGCAAGAGTCGCCGCTACTACCAGAGTGCCAGCAACAATAATCGCATTGTAGTTGTAGTTGTAAAAGCTCTTGTAGAAATGATGGCGAGAGTAATAGCAGTAGTGATAGTTGTTGTAGTAGTAGTAGTTGTTGTAGTAGTAGTTGTAGTAGTTGTAGTTGTAGTAATAGTTGTTGTAGTAGTGATAGTCGTAGTAGTAGTAGTTGTAGTAGTAGTAGTAGTAGTTGTAGTAGTAGTAGTGTAGTAGTAGGGGTAGTCGTAGTAGTAGTAGTTGTTGTAGTAGTAGTAATAGTAGTAGTAGTAGAAGTAGAAGTAGAAGTAGTAGTAGTTGTAGTAGGAGTAGTAGTAGTAGTAATAGTTGTAGTAGTAGTAGTAGTTGTAGTAATAGTAATAGTAGTAGTAGAAGTAGTAGCAGTAGTAGTAGTAATGGTAGTTGTAGTCGTATTAGTAGTAGTTATAGTAGTAGAAGTTGTAGTAATAGTAGTTGTAGTAGTAGTAGTTGTAGTAATAGTAGTAGTAGTAATAGTAGTAGTAGTAATAGTAGTAGTAGTAATAGTAGTAGTAGTGTAGTAGTAGTAGTCGTAGTAGTAGTAGTTGTTGTATTAGTAGTAATAGTAGTAGTAGTAGTAATAGTAGTAGTAATAGTAGTAGTAGTAGTGGTGGTGGTGGTAGTAGAAATAGCAATATTAGTAGCGACATCACGCGTGTTAGTAGCAGTTCCGCAGCACAACCGCAATGGCGTCACCATAAGGAGTGCGAAGATATCACCATTAAATAACACATTAGTTGGATGAATCAATAATATCAGTGATATTAATGATAACGATAATGTTGATAATAAGAAGAATAATAATGTTCATGATGATAAAAGCAACAATAGTAGAGATATAATTATGTCAACAATAACACTAATAGATAATAATAATAACGATCATTATCACCATTAACATCACCATCATCATTATCATCACCATTGTCATCACCATCATCATTATCACAAATTCACACAAGCAAATAAATGCAATCCACAACAGGTCATTCTTGACATAACCCCCACCCCCTACCCCCCCCCACTTCTAATTGACGTGAACCAAATGTCACTTCAACAAGGCACTAGGGGGAGGGTGGAGGGGGGAGGTGGACTACGGGGGTGGGGGTGGGGGTGGGGGGGTGAGAGAAGTGCGATGTATAGGAAGGGAGACTAAGGGTGTGTGTAAGAGGGGGGGGGAGGGGAAGGGAGAGAACAAGGAGTGAGATGTGGTGGGGGCAGAGGGGAGAGGGGGGGAGCAGGGGTGAAGGGGTAAAGGGGTAGAGGGGAGAGGGGGGGAGAGGGGGGGGGGACAGAGAGCCGGTTTCCGTGCCGTGATTCACTCGCCGATGATTATTACTGCTTTCTGAGAAACTCCGGTGTTAAATGAGAATTTTCTTTGTTGTTTTAGGCATGCGACTTTTGTTTTAAATATTGTATTTACTTTCTTTCTTCTTCACTTTTTTTTAAATCTGGGGGGGGATAGGGGTGTGTTGGATTTGACTTTTTTTTTATTGGTGAATTTCCTCCTCCCCCTTCTCTGTCTGTCTTATCAATGTCTGTTTTTTTCTGTATCTTTTCAACTAAGTTTTCTAATCTCTCTCTCTCTCTCTCTTTCTTCTCGACACCTTATACCTCACTCACTCCCCTTCTCCTTCACATCCACCAACTCCCTCCCTCCCTCCCTGCCCCCCTCCTCTCTCCAACTCTCTCTCTCTCTCTCTCTCTCTCTCTCTCTCTCTCTCTCTCTCTCTCTCTCTCTCTCTCTCTCTCTCTCCCCCCCCCTCTCTCTCTCTCTCTCTCTCTCTCTCTCCTCTCTCTCTCTCTCTCTCTCTCTCTCTCTCTCTCTCTCTCTCTCTCTCTCTCTCTCTCTCTCTCCCTCCCTCTCTCTCTCTCTCTCTCTCTCTCTCTCTCTCTCTCTCTCTCTCTCTCTCTCTCTCTCTCTCTCTCTCTCTCTCTCTCTCTCTCTCTCTCTCTCTCTCTCTCTCTCTCTCTCTCTCTCCCTCCCTCCCTCTCTCTCCCTCTCCCTCCCTCCCTCCTCTCTCCAACTCCCTCCCCCCTCCTCTCTCCAACTCCCTCCCCCCCTCCAACCCCCTAACCCCCCAGCGACGTGGGAACAATCTCCCCCCCCCCCTAATCACAGGTACACACCACCCAGAGTGTCGTTACTCCTCCGCTGTGGGTGTAGTTGATCCCAAACCATTCCAAGCTGGCGGAATTGAAGCCCAGCGCCAGGGAAGTGATTCACGCTTCATTTCGGCTTGAACAGCTCTCTCTCTCTCTGTCTCTCTTTCTCTTTTTCTTTCTCTCTCTCCCTCTTTCTCTCTCTGGCCCTCTATCCTTCTCTTTTTTTTTCTCTCTCTAGCTCTCTTTCTCTCTCTCTCTCTCTCTCTCTCTCTCTCTCTCTCTCTCTCTCTCTCTCTCTCTCTCTCTCTCTCTCTCTCTCTCTCTCTCTCTCTCTCTCTCCCTCCCTCCCTCCCTCTCTCTCTCTCTCTCTCTCTCTCTCTCTCTCTCTCTCTCTCTCTCTCTCTCTCTCTCTCTCTCTCTCTCTCTCTCTCTCTCTCTCTCTCTCTCTCTCTCTCTCTCTCTCTCTCCCTCTCTCCCTCCCTCTCTCTTCCCCCCTCCCTCCCTCTCTCTCTCTCCCTCCCTCCCTCTCTCTCCCTCTCCCTCCCTCCCTGACTTGTATGGTTCGTCAGCACATTAGTTGGATGAATCAATAATATCAAGTGATATTAATGATAACGATAATGATGATAATAATAAGAATAATAATGTTCATGATGATAATAGCGTTCACAGGCCGGTGCTTTTGCTTTGGGAAGTCCCCGAGGCGGTCGCAAAGCGCGTGCTTGCATTTATCTGGAGATTGATCGCCGAGATATGATGGCGACGTCGGTTGGATTAGGAATGGGCGCGGATGTTATCGGGTTGAGTGCATGTTAGGTGCAGTTGACATAGTGACACGCACACGCACGCACAGCACACGCACAAACACACACACGTATATCGGAAACACACACATACACACACACACACACTTTACAAAACAACACACCTACCCAGCACACCAAATACACCCACACTACTTTTACACACACACACAAACAAACACACACAAAACAAACAAGCCCTCATACTAATCTAATGATAATCCTCGCGCAATGCATATAGATCGACTGCAATATCGTGTTTCGCGTGCAATCGATCCTTGCGTGAGTAATCGGGAGGAAAACCTAATAAACAGGTTCACGGAATCAACAAAATACGTTGGACAACACCAGCTCGCTTACGAAAGAACTAAAGTGCGTGTGTGTGTGTGTGTGGGTGGGTGGGTGGGTGTGTGTGTGTGTGTGTGGGTGTGTGTGTGTGTGTGTGTGTGTGTGTGTGTGTGTGTGTGTGTGTGTGTGTGTGTGTGTGTGCGTGTGTAGGTGTGTACGTGTGTGTGTGTGTGTGTGTGTGACTTTTTTATTGGTGGATTGTGTGTGTGTGTGTGAGTGTGTAAGGGTGTGTGTGTGTTTCCGTGTGTGTGTTTCCGTGTGTGTGTTTCCGTGTGTGTGTGTGTGTGTGTGTGTGTGTGTGTGTGTGTGTGTGTGTGTGTGTGTGTGTGTGTGTGTGTGTGTGTGTGTGTGTGTGTGTGTGTGTGTGTGTGTGTGTGTGTGTGTCTGTGTTTGTGTGTGTGTAAGGGTGGGTGTGTGTGTAAGGGTGGGTGTGTGTGTGTGTTTGTGTGTGTAAGGGTGTGTGTGTGTGTGTGTTTGTGTGTGTGTGTGTGACTTTTTTATTGGTGGATTGTGTATGTGTGTGTGTGTGCATGTGCATGTGCGTGTGTGTGTGTATGTGTATGTGTGTGCGTGCATGTAAAATCTATATTTCGTATGTATATCTATTTATACATCTTCCCACACACATCAGCACAGTCACGCCCATCTAAACACACGAACATACAATTATATTCGGAAATCCCTTTCAACCGGAGCTTCTCACCGCCCCTTCCCGTCCCCCACCCCACCCCCCATCCCCCTCGCTCCAGCTTTCACCCATAGCATCAAGAGGCGGTAGAGCGATCAGGGGGAGAAGGGGGGAGAAGAGGGGAGGGGGAGGGGAGGGGGTCCAGCAGATGAGAACGAACGCCAGACATTAATCATCTATAACGGAATGTTTCCCGGAGCATTTTTGCATCCTTTATCGTCGTCTGCAATATGATGTAATTTCACAGAACACAAATTCATATCACACTGCAGGGTGCCTTTGATCTAATATCTCGGTTGGCGGGGTGGG
>BOPN01000223.1:389377-396877 GCA_017312705.2 Penaeus japonicus
GTGCAAGAGGGTTGTTGGGTTAGGCGAGGCGGAGTGAACGTGCGCCCGTCCCGAGGAACTTCCCCTGTTTATGCCTCACTGGAGCTACAGAATGTCCCTCTCAAACCGCCATTAAATGCCCAATGTCTCTGTTGATTGAAATAACACAAATGCCGAATTCATAGCGCGATGTCGCTCGGCCATTCCGGCTTGATCTGATCCACCTGGGGCTTAAGCCGGGCCTCGACATTTATGAAATAACGCCTGACGCATTTCCAAACACCAGAATTACAGCGTTGAATGTCAGAGCAAGACAAAGGCTTCATAAAAACCGCCACAATATGGCGTCGGCGGACTCGTACCCCGACCCCTCTCGCCCGCCTCTGCCAGGCCACTCTTAGATTGCCCATAATGTCTGTACCAGTTTACATTATCTCGTTCTGTGACGTCACTCGTATGAAATGCACGCTCGACGCTTGTAAAACGACGATTGTTTCGGAGAGGATTGTCGAATAATAAAGGGGAAACTGGTGGCGGCCGCTAATGCGTTCTGGGCGTGTGCGCTATCTTTATGGCAATCGTATATGAGGTAATCGCACATATATAAACATGATCTACCATCTCACGCCCTCAACTCGCGGGGGATATATCAGATATTGAACATTCAGACAACCTAATTTCCACCCAGCTTGCGTGACCCCCGTAGTCCCTCCCTTTCCGTCCCCCCCCCCCTCACTCCCCCTCCCCCCGCCTCCGCCTCCCTCTCTCTCTCTCTCTCTCCTCTCTCTCTTCAACTGTGATAGTGCCTGCCCCGAAAATTCCTCACCCAACATGGCTGTGCGCATCTCTGTCTTCATTTTTCCCAGCAACCCGCATCGCCCACCCCCAGCGCCTGACCCACCCACCCTCCCTTCCCTCCCTCCCTCCCTCCCTCCCTCCCAGACCTCCTCCTCCTCCTCCTCCCCTTCTCTCTCTCTCTACCCTCCTCCCCCCATCTCTCTCTCTCTCTCTCTCCCTCCCTCTTCTCTCGCCCTCCCTCCCTCCCCCCCCAGCACTCCCTCGCGGAGCGTGTCTCACAACCAGACCTCTACGACCAGGCACCTTTGTTGTGTTACTGTGCGGAGGCCCCCGTTTGTCTCGGCAAGTTGCTGGCAAAATCGATTTGGAAGCGAGACACACTCGCACACCCGTCGTGCAGGTTATATGAGATATTACGTTATTGCCGGTAGGGGCTGCGGCGCTGCCCGTGAGTGCTGCCAGCCGGGACTTTCTACTTACACGCAGCATAATGGACTCGAAAGATCTACCATTGTTCCCTCTTTATTGTATTTCGCTGGCGCGGCGCGGCTTCCTCGGCTCCAGTTTCCCATTATTATTGCTCCGACCGTGCCTTTTGGAGGGAGTATGTGTCGGGATTCTCATGGACGGGCCTCGGCCATTCGTCACTTTCCCATCTTTCGGCGAATGCCTTAGAAAAGAAAGAGAGAACAAAAGCACATCACTATATTCCGATTATATATAGATATATATATAAAAAGATGCATTCAATTCATCTGTGACTCTAATCATCCGTCAACAGGTATTTCTGCATCCCGATAATTACCCGAGAGCGATTCCAATCAAGCCCCATTAGAGCTTCGACCATAATAATAATAATAATAATAATCACATGAGCTCCCTAACTGCCTTGCCTCGACCGAGTCTCAGTCAATCCTCGCCACTGAAGCACAAAGCGATCTCAACTTCTTTCTCCCAAGAACGGTCTCGAAAGCTGATTAAGAAACAGTCATCACTTCTCCCCTAGCAGAAGCAGCTGTTGTTTAAGCAACCGCAAGCTACTGCATAATTAAGGCGTCCCTTTGATACTCCTCAAGCAATTCTAACCCCGCTCTTGCCTCCTTCGTTTCCCGTCCTCGGCTTTTTATGATCATTCTCTCTCGTCTTCTTCTCTCTCTCTCTCTTTCTCTTTCTCTTTCTCTTTCTCTTTCTCTTTCTCTTTCTCTTTCTCTTTCTCTTTCTCTCTCTCCCTCTCCCTCTCCCTCTCTCTCTCTCTCTCCCTCTCCCACTCCCTCTCAGTCGTCTCCGTTCTCCCCCTACCTCGTTCCATTATTTCTTGTTTTCCTCTTCCGCCTTCTTTCCCTCTCCTCGCTCCGCCTCCTTCGCGCAGGTATGTTGGAACCTCCGCCCGCCCTGCATATGAGGGCGGGAGGCGACGCGATCGTGAGGCGGGCGGGCGGCCGGATCGCACCAGCATGAGTCGCGGTGTCGTAGAAAGCTTCCTTTATTTACCGCCGGGCCTCATTCCGACTCGAATTCCTTTTTCCTTCACTCTATCCTCTCGACCTTGGCGCTCTCCTCCTCCTTCCTCCTCCTCCTCCTCCTCCTCCTCCTCTCTGTGTCTCTCTCTCTCTTTCTCTTTCTCTTTCTCTCTCCTCTCTCTCTCTCTCTCCTCTAGCTCCTCTTCCTCTTAGATCTTAGGTCATTGTCGTCGTCCTCCTCTCTTCCTCGTAGACGTATTCCTCCTCCCTCCTTCCTTCCTTCCTTCCTTCTCCTCCATAACTATTCCCCCATTTCCTCTCACTCTGAGGGACTGAAACAAGCAAGCAAACAAGCAAGCAGCAAGCAAGAAAGAAAGGGAAAGCAGAATCGTCGGCGCTCGGCCCATTCAATCACCATGCCCCATTTTCCCTTCTCTCTCTCTCTCTCCTCCGGGTTCTTCTCCGGCTCTGAACCTCACTCATATCACCTCCCTCCTCCTCCTCCTCCTCCCTCCTCCCTCCTCCTCCTCCTCCTCCTCCTCCTCCTCGACGTCACCCGCCTGCTTTACCTTCCAACCTCCACACCCACCACATACATGCCCGCCCGCTCACCCGCCCGCTCGCTAACGAAAGCCAACGCTGAATTCAGGAAACCCGAACGAAAGATTGTGAGACTCACCTTTTTTTTTTCTCGTATCAGAAGGGCGGCCGTAAAATCCTCACGTAATAACTTGGGAAGAGCAAGTTCCATTCCCAAACAAAACACTCAATCCGCGGCAATTCACTTCAACAAATACTTGATCATTCTCTAATTCTCCTCCTCCTCCTCCTCTTCTTCTTCTTCTTTTTTTCTTTCCCTCTTCTCACATCAATCTCCCCCTTTTCATTTAAACCCAATTTATTTTCCTCTTTCCTCCCCTGTATCTCTCTCTCTCTCTCTCTCTATTTCTCTCACGTTCAAACTCGCCTGTCCACTTCCTCCTCCTTTACTTGTCTCTCTCTCTTTCTCTTTCTCTCTCTCTTTCTATCTATCCGTTCCGGAACTTATCACTCAAGTTAATGAAGGACGATCGACAAGAACACCAATTCCCTCCGATCGCCCGTCGCGCGACGCCCCTCGTTTCCCACCTCGGACGATCGGCTGTCGTCGTCGTCGTCGTCGTAGGAGCAAGAGTAGTAGTCGTCGTCGTAGTCGTCGTAGGAGCAAGAGTAGTAGTAGTCGTAGTCGTAGTCGTAGTCGTAGTCGAGGCTTGGGTTCTGCTGGCCGGCTGGCACCTCCACTCGCCACGGCACTTCAACCCACACGCTAACACTACTAACACAGGTACCTTGTTTTCTGATCATGCTCACATTCGCTCAGATATTCAAACTTCAGCTGGCGTCTCACTTGGCCCGAGATAACGCGTTCCAATGACAGGCTTTGGGAGGTGGAAGTTACACAATGGTGTTGCCGGAGTTACGATGCCTCGCCCCCCCCCCCGCCCCCTGCCCCCCCTGCCCCCCCGAAAGGCTAGGCTAAGCGATCTTTCCATGAGTGGTTTCAGTGGGTTGGATGGGGCAGGGGGGAGGGGAGAGGGGAGAGGTGAGAGGGGCAGGGGGAGGAGGAGGTGGGGTGGGATGGGTTGGTTGGGTAAAGTGGGGTTAAAAAAACACTTTTTTTTTTTGAGGTAACTGCAAAAAGGGGGGGGGGGGGGGGGGATGGATGGTTCGTGAACGGCGTACATTAGAGAGAGAGAGTGAGAGAGAGGTTATGGTTCACCGAGGTTGGGTTCCTCGGGATGGGGGTGAGGTGGGGGGGTGGGGTGGGGGGTTGAACTGCTAAAGCGATTGGGATTCTGTCGTGGAAAGCTCAATTGCGGAGAAGCGGCAACACCCGCGGCAAAGAAGTCCGTGTTCCCAGAGCCGCAAGAAGTACAGCAGAGAGAGCGAGAGAGCGAGCGAGCGAGCGAGCGGGCGAGTGAGAGGGCGAGTGAGCGAGCAAGTCGACAAGAGCTCCTCTGTTTCTTAACACGTGTGATAAGCATGTGTCGCGTTGGGCTGGTGGAGCGTTATATGCAAATTTGCTCGAGATGAACATGTACAGCCTGAGTTTATTTGCTTGTTTGATGTTGTTTTCCGACGCAGGACGTCCGCCCTGAGCCCGAAATTTATTCTGGAGAGTTATGAAGGCGGCTGCTATCTCCCGACGCTTCACTCTCGACATATTTCGGCGGAGTGAAGTGACACGATCATTGCTCTCTCGCTCTCGTTCTCGTTCTCTCGTTCTTTCTCTCTCTCTCTCTCCCTCCCTCCCTCTACCTTTCTATCTTTCTCTCTTCCTCTCTCCCCCTACCCTTTCTATCTGTCCCTCTCCCTTCCTCCCTCTCACCTCTCATCCCTCTCTCTCTCTCTCTCTCTCTCTCTCTCTCTCTCTCTCTCTTCCTCTCCCTCCCTCTCACCCTCTCCCTCTCATCCCCATTCCCTCACCCTCTCACCCTCTCCCTCTCATCCCCATTCCCTCACCCTCTCTCCCTCTTCCCCTCTCTTCCTCTCTCCCTCTCAGCCCTCTCTCTCTATCTCCCCCTCCCTCTCATCCCCATTCCCTCTCACCCCTCTTCCTCCCTCTTCTCCCTCTCCCTCCCTCTCTCTCTCCAACACGCGGACCGGAAACGTGTCTCCGACCACATTCGAGTGAAAGGCAGCAGTTGTAAACACCTCGAACAGAGCACAGCCTAGTTGCACGGACATGCCAGGCTTGCTATTGATATCCGCCTTCATCATAATGTCCTGAGTGGCTAACGCTATCTCATTATTGTTCCTCACTACCCCTCCCTCAACCCCACCCCCACCCCTGCTCTCGTCTACTCCTCTCCCCTCCCCCCCAATCTCGTCCCCCTCTACTCCTCCCCTATTCTTATTTCTTTATCTTCTACCCTTCTCCCTCCCCCCTTCCCCTCCTCCTCTTTCTCTACCTCCCCCTTCTCCACCTGCTACTCTTCAACCTCTTCTCCCTCCCCCCTTCCCCTCCTCCTCTTTCTCTACCTCCCCTTTCTCCACCTGCTACTCTTCAACCTCTTCTCCCTCCCCTTCCACTACTACTGCTATCTCCTCCTCTTCCTCCTCCTCCTCCTCCTCCACCTCTTCCTCCTCCTCCTCCCCCTCCCCTCTCCCCTCCCTTCGCCCATGAGTACTGTGGAATGTTCATGATCGTCATTTTTTTCTCCCTCTTGAGTCCTTCCTTCAGTAAGTCTTTCGCTTGGCTTTTATTTATTCCCGTTGCGTTGTTTATATTACCATCAACAGTTAACCGCAGGAAAACAGTTCATTCTCGCGCTCTGTTTGTTCATTCACAAAAATTGCTTTCTCCCCTACCTCTCTTCCCTCCCCTACCCCCATTCCCTCCTCTACTAGCCCCTCCTTCTCTCCTTTCCTCCCTACTCTCCCCCTCCCTCCCCTCTTCCCCTTTCGGTTCCAGAGTAACTATATAAATCCTCACACCTTCCCTTCCTTTCCCCCTCTCCTCTCCTCTCCTCTCCTCTCCTCTCCCCTCTCCTCTCCTTCCCTCTCCTCCCCTCCCCTCCCCTCCCCTCCCTTCCTTCCCCTCTCCCCTCTCCTCCTCCTCTCCCTTCCCCTCTCCTTCCCTCTGTGCGTGCGTGTGTGTTGTGTGTGTGTGTGTGCATGTGTGAGTGCGTACGTGCATGTGTGCGTGTATGTAAGTGAGTGAGTAAGTGTGTGTGTGTGCGTGCGTGTGTGTTGTGTGTGTGTGTGTGCATGTGTGAGTGCGTACGTGCATGTGTGCGTGTATGTAAGTGAGTGAGTAAGTGTGTGTGTGTGCGTGCGTGTGTGTTGTGTGTGTGTGTGTGCATGTGTGAGTGCGTACGTGCATGTGTGCGTGTATGTAAGTGAGTGAGTAAGTGTGTGTGTGTGCGTGCGTGTGTGTTGTGTGTGTGTGTGTGCATGTGTGAGTGCGTACGTGCATGTGTGCGTGTATGTAAGTGAGTGAGTAAGTGTGTGTGTGTGCGTGCGTGTGTGTTGTGTGTGTGTGTGTGCATGTGTGAGTGCGTACGTGCATGTGTGCGTGTATGTAAGTGAGTGAGTAAGTGTGTGTGTGTGCGTGCGTGTGTGTTGTGTGTGTGTGTGTGCATGTGTGAGTGCGTACGTGCATGTGTGCGTGTATGTAAGTGAGTGAGTAAGTGTGTGTGTGTGCGTGCGTGTGTGTTGTGTGTGTGTGTGTGCATGTGTGAGTGCGTACGTGCATGTGTGCGTGTATGTAAGTGAGTGAGTAAGTGTGTGTGTGTGCGTGCGTGTGTGTTGTGTGTGTGTGTGTGCATGTGTGAGTGCGTACGTGCATGTGTGCGTGTATGTAAGTGAGTGAGTAAGTGTGTGTGTGTGCGTGCGTGTGTGTTGTGTGTGTGTGTGTGCATGTGTGAGTGCGTACGTGCATGTGTGCGTGTATGTAAGTGAGTGAGTAAGTGTGTGTGTGTGCGTGCGTGTGTGTTGTGTGTGTGTGTGTGCATGTGTGAGTGCGTACGTGCATGTGTGCGTGTATGTAAGTGAGTGAGTAAGTGTGTGTGTGTGCGTGCGTGTGTGTTGTGTGTGTGTGTGTGCATGTGTGAGTGCGTACGTGCATGTGTGCGTGTATGTAAGTGAGTGAGTAAGTGTGTGTGTGTGCGTGCGTGTGTGTTGTGTGTGTGTGTGTGCATGTGTGAGTGCGTACGTGCATGTGTGCGTGTATGTAAGTGAGTGAGTAAGTGTGTGTGTGTGCGTGCGTGTGTGTTGTGTGTGTGTGTGTGCATGTGTGAGTGCGTACGTGCATGTGTGCGTGTATGTAAGTGAGTGAGTAAGTGTGTGTGTGTGCGTGCGTGTGTGTTGTGTGTGTGTGTGTGCATGTGTGAGTGCGTACGTGCATGTGTGCGTGTATGTAAGTGAGTGAGTAAGTGTGTGTGTGTGCGTGCGTGTGTGTTGTGTGTGTGTGTGTGCATGTGTGAGTGCGTACGTGCATGTGTGCGTGTATGTAAGTGAGTGAGTAAGTGTGTGTGTGTGCGTGCGTGTGTGTTGTGTGTGTGTGTGTGCATGTGTGAGTGCGTACGTGCATGTGTGCGTGTATGTAAGTGAGTGAGTAAGTGTGTGTGTGTGCGTGCGTGTGTGTTGTGTGTGTGTGTGTGCATGTGTGAGTGCGTACGTGCATGTGTGCGTGTATGTAAGTGAGTGAGTAAGTGTGTGTGTGTGCGTGCGTGTGTGTTGTGTGTGTGTGTGTGCATGTGTGAGTGCGTACGTGCATGTG
>BOPN01000223.1:409377-411877 GCA_017312705.2 Penaeus japonicus
AGAGAAGGAACAAGTTTCCTTCATCATTTAACTCCACTCTTATCAATGTTGTGGTATCTTGTAGCGGCAACATACGGTATGTGGTATGCGCTGTTTGGAGGGGGAGCGAGCGGTATCGGGTATCGAGTACGGACAGGTTACACATAGGGGCACTTGTTGGTATGTGACGGGTTTATGTATATGAGTATGGGTGGGGGAAGGGGAGGGGGGGGAGGTGTTTGGGAGGAAGGGGGGTTGAGAGTACAGGTATATGCATTCACACACACACACACAGACACAGATACACACATACGTGAACAAACAGAAACACTAACACAAACACAGACACACACATACGTGAACAAACACAAACACTAACACAGACACAGACACACACACACACACACACACACACACACACACACACACACACACACACACACACACACACACACACACACACACACATGCCCTACATGCACTCACTCCCCCCGCACGCACACGCCGCTTGTTACAGCGACCCAAAACTTACGGTAACAGTTATAGCTTCCTTAATCACGTGCGGTCGTGTTCACGATATAAATAATGTACTCTAGGCAACGCAGATACACAGCTACATAGAAGCAGGGCGGTACGTAGCAGGCAAACACGGACACACGGACACGGACACGCATACGCACACGCACACGGACACATACACACACAAACACACACACACACGGACAGACAGACAGACACACACACACACACACACGGACAGACACACACACACACACACACACACACACACACACACACACACACACACACACACACACACACACACACACACACACACACACACACACACACACACACACACACACACACACACACACAAGAAAGTGCACTCACACTACACTTACAACATCATCAGTAAAATAAGTCTGCTACACCTCCCCTACCCTCCCCTCCCCTCCCCTCCCGTCCCCCCGCTGCCCCGTATCCGCCCTTTCCCTCTACATACCCCTCTCCCCTCCCTCCTTCCCCCCCTCCCCCCGAAACCCCATTAAGGACTTTGCCTGCACGCCCAGATGTATTTAGTTCCCCGGCCGGCTAACAGATGGCACCATCTGATGACGTCTTCCCTCCCAGCTCTACAAAGGCGACGTTAACCCGTTCGATTGTCACCTTGAGAAGAAAATACTGGTTTTCCCTCGACTTTGTTTTTTTCCTTTCTTCTTTTGTAATGCTTATCTTGATTATGTGAAGTGATGAACAGATAGTACTACAACGCTCTGTTAGAAGCTACGGATTCTTAATCCTTATGAGCTGTTGAGGACAACAACAACAACAGCCAAACATGGTTATTATATTTTCCTTAAAAGGCCTATCGAGCAACGAAACATTTTTGAAACCCTCTGGGAGTGTGTGTGTGTGTGTCTCTGTCTCTGTCTCTCTCTCTCTGTCTCTGTCTCTCTCTGTCTCTCTCTTTCTCTCTCTCTCTCTCTCTCAGTCTGTCTGGCTTTCTCTCCTTCTTGCCTTGCCTTGCCTTGCCTTGCCCTTCCCTTACCTATTCCCCTTCTCTTCTCTTCTCTCTCCCTCTTCTTTCCATTCCCCTCTCCACCTCTCTTTCTCCCTCCCTCCCCTCCCTCTCCCCTTCCCCCTCCCCCTCCCTCCCCTTCCCCATCCCTACTCCCCTCCTCTCCCTCTCCCTCCCTCCCTCCCTCTCCCCCTCCCTCTCCCTCCCCTCCTCTCCCCTCCCCTCCCCCCTCTCCTTGCTGCGTGAAAACCCCACCTTTAGTTGCAGATTACATGCAGACACATTACCGCCAGAGAGAAATGCTCGAGTGTGATCACGTACGCGGCTGGACGGGGTATACATCACGCAAATTACATAATTTATATTTAACAAAAACAAATGAATAGTCTCTCTCCATTATATATGTATATAAATACGGGGACGTCGACACTGCCGCACGGAGTCATTGCTGCGGTAACGGGTGTATGTATGGTGGTGATGGTGAAGGTAGTTGAGATGGATTGTGGTGGTGATGGTGGTGGTGGTGGTGATGATGATAACAATACAAAGACGAAGGAACAAAAGAAACGACAAAAGAAAAAGAAAAAGCGACAGAAGATGAAGAAGAAGAAGAAAAAAAAGAGATAAAAACGACGAAAACGAAGAAGAAAAGGAAGAGCCAAAAGACGAAGAGGAGAAAAAACGAAACGACAAAAGAAAGAGAAGAAGAAGAATAATAAAAAGAAGAAGAAACAGAACCGCCATATGCAGCAAGCGCGAGAAGAGAAGAGAAGAGAAGAGGGAGCGAACTCGAGGTAGCATTCCCAGCCGCGGCCGAGAGCTGTTGCTGCTGCTGCTGCTGTCTTCAAGACGAATGCGAGCGCCTTGGCGGTGGAAGGAATCTGCTGCACTGGCGGACACGGAGAATGTTCCAGAATATAGGAGGAGGAAGCTGCCTCTGTGCCTCGGGCCTTCCAGATCCACATTTGAGATACAGACTGCCATGCCAGCCTGCTTTGC
>BOPN01000223.1:416877-421877 GCA_017312705.2 Penaeus japonicus
CGCTTGTCCCCCCCACCTCCCCCCCTTCCCCCCGCCCTCGGACCCGACGAGGGGAACGTCCGTCAGCAGCGTCAGCACCAACATCAGCACCAACCCGAAGAAGCTATAACTCGAGGTGGGGGTTGGGGGGCAGGGGTTGGGGACAAGGGTTGGGAGTAGGGGGCTGGGGATGGGGGTAGGGGGCTGGGTTGGGGGTAAGGAGATGAGATTGGGAGGTGGGGTTGGGGGTAGGGGGCTGGGGTTAGGGGTAAGGGGTTGGGGTAGGGGTTGGGGTAGGGGGCTGGGGTTGGGAAGGGGGGCAGGGGTTGGGGGTAGGGGGTTGGGGTAGGGAGCTAGGATTAGGGGTTGGGAGGTGGGATGTTACGCCGGATCTCCCCAACAACCTAGGGACATTACCAGACTGCGCAAACGTCTCCGCTGGCACATGCACCGTTACCTTTGCTCTCCAAGTCGTGGCCGGGGACGAGCGAGGTTTCTGGGTTTCTCATTCTTTGCTGTTTCTTAGCAGCTTCCTTTCGAGCGATCTCTCTTTCTCTTTCTCTCTCTCTCTCTCTCGTTGTCTGTCTGTCTGTCTGTCTGTCTCTCTCTCTCTCTCTCTCTCTCTCTCTCTCTCTCTCTCTCTCTCTCTCCCCCCCCCCCCCCCCCCCCCCCCCCCCCCCATCACACACACGAACCCACCGTGCATGAACGACTGCACCCAATAACATACTATACCCACCGCCTTGCACATGACACCCACATGACACATGACACCCGGGCGACACCCACGGATATTCCACAAAGGAAAATCCGGAAAGAAGAAATAACAACTCGACTTCTTTTCTCCACCAACAGATGGCGTAAAAATTCAAAACATTCGCCAGCGCCATCTATGATCGTAAAAATGAATCCATCCAACTTTCCATTCTTTATAGTTTTAATTCGATGCGTTCGAATCCCCTACTTGGCGTTCGACCTCAATAAAAGCTCTATAAAGCGAATCGAAACCCCACGTTCAACTAATCTCGTCATACAAGCAATTAGTTGTATGATAAAATAATCTTGTTAATAAATTCGCTTCAAACTCCGGCAGTGGATAATATACTCCGGCCATATCATTAACGCAGCATATTAAAAAGGCTCATTTTATCGAAACAACGATTAGTTTATTTAAATTATACAACATTAATAATATCGTAAATACAATTTGAATCACACTCCCTCATTATTTTAAAATCCAAAAAACGTAAAATAAGTTATATATATATATGTGTGTGTGATTATATATATACATACATATATATAGGTAGATAAATAGATATGTATACACACACACACACACACACACACACTTTTAGAAAAAACGTATTTTTCTTCTAATTAATGCAAATCCATTTATAAGTCAGAACAAGTCCCTCACAGAACGGTATGGAAACCTTATTAACATATAATGACAATGTCATACACACTCTCTCTCTCTCTCTCTCTCTCTCTCTCTCTCTCTCTCACACACACACACACACACACACACACACACACACACACACACACACACACACACACACACACACACACACACACACACACACTCACACACACTCACACACAGGGGGAGAGAGGGAGAGAGAGAGAGAGAGAGAGAGAGAGAGAGAGAGAGAGAGAGAGAGAGAGAGAGAGAGAGAGAGAGAGAGAGAGAGAGAGAGAGAGAGAGAGAGGGGGAGAGAGAGAGAGAGAGAGTAAGAGAGAGAGAGAGAAAGAGAGAGAATTAAAGAGAGAGAGAGAGAGAAAGAATAAAACAGAGAGAACGAGAAAGACAGGCAAACGTAAACTCGAAACAAAATCGAAAATAGTGCCCGTTTCCCGAGCGTTTTCCCGCGGCGGACGCAAGCACCGTGAGCGAAATGTCTTTGATCTGCCAGCGTAGCGGTTTAAGCTTGGGAAGCGCGTTAATGCTAGTATATAGCGCTGTAGGGCTATCTAGCGCTTCGGAGCCGTGTGGCGCTTTAAACCTGTCTAGTACGTAGCTGTAAATGCCAGTGTTGTGTCGCACGGGGCTATCTGCTTTAACACTACCTGGATAATTAAAGACAGAGATAGGTAGATTACGAACAGGTAGAGAAATGGGGACGAAAAGGCGGGTACTTACGCTACGCTACGGTTGTTGATGCTTTGTTGGCAATGCTTTCGTCTATCTTCTTTCTCTTGTTTTTTTTATTATTTATTTATCTATTTATTTAGGTCATCGTTGCCGGTATTTAGATAAGCTTTCCTACTTATTTAATTATTCATTGACGTTATCGTTGTTGATACGGTGGCACTATGTTTTTTTTTTATATCTAATTGTTTATTCATGTATTTATTTACATACATGATCGTTATGGATATGAGGAAACAATCTCTCTCTCTCTCTCTCTCTCTCTCTCTCTCTCTCTCTCTATATATATATATATATATATATATATATATATATATATATATATATATATACACACACATACTTCCCTCTATTTCTTTCTTTCTTTATTTATTTATTTATTTATATATATATTTTTTATTATTCTCTTCTTTATTAAGCTTTGTTCATCCAACTATTCCCCCAAATCATACCCATTCACCCTTCGCTCTGCATCAATAGATTTCGTCTTGCCATTTGCATATGCAAACAACGACCCTCATTTACATAATGTAAACTCATTTACAATACTATATATTCCGACAAATTATACATAACCGAACACGTAAGAGGAATTATCTCTCCAGATACATATTTTCGGCCCAATATTTCCATTATCTGAATTGAAGGGTCATTCACCTCGTTATTAGAATGTCGTTAACTGAATGTCTATACATTAATTAAAAAAGAAGAATGTGAGGTGTCTGTTGTTATTGTTGTTTTTTTATTTATCTCTCTTATTATTATTATTATTTTTGTTCGTTTGTTGGAAAGGTTCTGTTGCTTTTTAGTTAAATGCAAAGTTCCTGTATTTTTTTTTTTTTTTTTCATGCAGAGTCCACTATTCTTATTCAAAACGAACTTGTTATTTCCTAAACTTAAAATTTCTTTTTTTTTCTTTCTTTCTTTAATCTAATACGAAATTTCTACATATTCTAAAACGTAAAGATTCAAATTATCTCCATCTACTAATTTAGATGAACGAAAAACAAAAAAAAAACTCAACGATCTGGAAACAAATCGTACGAAATCTAGCGAAACTCCGCAACGTGATACGGACTTAAAGTGCGTTCCTGTCAACGACCTTAACCCGACCTGTATTTAAGCATACTTCGGAAGCCTTACCTATGACAAAAAGCGTTATATTCCCACGCTGTTTTTTTAACGCATGGAAGACTGAGACTGAAATGTTAGTTCTGACTGAAGGAATTATGGAAAAAAAAAAATGTATATAAAGTTGATTGTCATGCAAATCGTTAAAGAAAAAGTCGACAGCGCAACCCTTCAGAAACAAAAAGTTATAAATTTTCCCATAAAAGACAACTATGGAAAAAGCTGAGAGAGAGAGAGAGAGAGAGAGAGAGAGAGAGAGAGAGAGAGAGAGAGAGAGAGAGAGAGAGAGAGAGAGAGAGAGAGAAAGAAGAGAAAGAGAGAGAGACATACAGACAGACAGAGAGAGAACAACACACACTCTTCGAAACAACAGTCATCATCACCATCATCATCATCATCATCAACATTCTAGCTCCGTGACTCAAGCGATGAATCAACAGCAACTCATAAAATACCAGGATCTCTTTTGTCGCCCTGCTCAGCTGGTCAGGGCGCCCAGTGCCAAGGAAGGACCGCCCCCACCCCCCCGCTCGCCCACTCTGCTATGGCTTCTTGGTAACCGATATTAAGATCGTATATGCATTTGTGTATTTGTATACCTTCTAGTGTATATCAACACTCGCACCATACAATACATACATAAATACACACCACAAACACAAACACAAACACACACACACACACATCCACACATATCCAAACGCAAACAAACAAACAACACATACCTACGCACAAACACACACACACAAACAAACAAACAAACAACCCCGCCCCTACCTCCCCACCCCTACCCAACCCCCAGAATCAGGAACAACCTCATGTAACAACAAGCCAACCCCAACCATCTCCGAGGGAAACCAACAGACGCACAAGAACAGGAAGGACACAAGAAGACATAAACAACCAGATAATTTCTCCATCTCTCCGAACCCCCCTCCAACCCCCTGCACCCCTTCCCTTCCCCCCCTCCACCAAAGAACGCCATAACCCCCCCCCCTCCCTTCCTCCCCCAACCCCCCCATCAAAGAACCCCATAATTCCCCCCCTTCCCCCTTCCCCCCCTTCCCTTCCCCCCCATGCAAAAGAGGGCCTCGAAGTGAGCCCCGGGGACACCTTCAAGTAATCGATCCATAAAGCTACCTGACTCTCGGCGCCTCTGTCTTAAAGATCAGCGGGCCTACATACACCACACTCGTGCTGCCTACATGCCTACATACACTACACTCGAGATGACCACACTCACGGGCCTATCTGTATCTATCTATCTATCTATCTATCTATTTATCTTTTTTTCCTTTCCCTCGGTCTCTCTCTCTCTTTCATCACACACATACACATATACGTATTGTAAATGTCTGTGTGTGTGTATGTGTGTACGTATGTGTGTGTGTGTGTGTGTGTGTGTGTGTGTGTGTGTGTGTGTGTGTGTGTGTGTGTGTGTGTGTGTGTGTGTGTGTGTGTGTGTGTGTGTATGTGTGCGTGTGTGTATGTAAATGTAAATGTTGTTTTGTTTTTCATCTCCATCATTCTCTTAGCCAACGTAACAACCTCACAGTGTGGTTGGATGCTGTTATCACTCGATATCTGAATGGCTTTTACATATGCATTCTTTGGATCCATGTTTGCTTCCCGCTCTCCTTTTTTAATCCTTCTCCTACGTCTGCGTTTACTATTTCTCGTTTTATTCCTCGCTTCACCAACCTATCCGCGAATCTTTCTCTATGACTGCCAATCC
>BOPN01000223.1:426877-429377 GCA_017312705.2 Penaeus japonicus
AAGGGATAATCAACAAAAGAGAAGAGGGAAGGAGGCTGATAATGATGGCGGTAATGAAGGTAATTAAAAAAAAAAAAAAAAAAAAAAAAAAAAAAAAAAAAAAAAAAAAAAAAAAATCTTCTCTTTTTCCTCTCTGTGTCTCTTCAATTATCCTTCCTTTATCTTCTTATTCTTATCCTTATCAACCCCGGTAATCGCATCCTTATCCTTATCGGTCAATTTTCTTATCATTAACATTGTGGTTTATTGATATTTATTTTTATTTCTATTTATCATGGTCGTTACGGATGTCTTTGTTGTTGTTGTTATGTTTGTTGTTGTTAATTTTAAGTTTGTTATTGTTATTTTATTTTTATTTCTATTTATCATGGTCGTTATGGATCTCTTTGTTATTGTTGTTATGTTTGTTGTTGTTAAGTTTAAGTTTGTTATTGTTCTTGTTATCATTATGTTTTTGTTCTTGTTATCATTATGTTTGTCATTAATATTCTTATCATGTTTGTTATTGTTCTTGTTATCATTATGTTTGTCATTAATATTCTTATCATGTTTGTTATTGTTCTTGTTATCATTATGTTTGTTATTAATATATTCTTATCATGTTTTTTATTGTTCTTGTTATCATCATGTTTGTTATTGTTGTTACCATTATTCTAGTTATCGTTATTGTTATTATCATATTTCTCAATGTTATTGTTGTTATGTTTTGTTATTGTTATCATCATATTCATTATAGTTATTGTATCATCTTTATTGACCAATATTCAGATGGTGAAAAAGCTAGAATTATAATATTATAATTATAATAATTATAATTATAATATAATACTGTTATAATATATTATATTATAAATCACTATTACTAAGTTGAAATTAATCCACATCATCATAATAGCGATGATCTTAATCACAAGGACTATAATTATTGTCGTGATAACAAAGTTAATTATAGTAATAATAATAATAATAATAATAATAATAATTACCATGATGACAATGATGATGATAATAACAATGATAATAATGATATGATATAACAATAACAATATTAATGATAACCATAATTACAAAAAAAAAAAAAAATATATATATATATATATAATATATATATATATATATATATATATATATATATATATATATATATATATATATATATATTAACAATTAAAATCATTGAAAATAACAACAGTAATAATTCGATACTGATAATAACAATAATAGCATTGATAAAATTAATCATATAATTAATATTATTTGTTAGTGTTATCACTAATGCTATCCTTATAAAGTCAATAACAATAACAATAACAATAACAGCAATAACTACAATAATAATAATAGTAATAATAATAACAACAATAATCATCATAACAATAATAATAATAATAACAATAATAATAATAACAACAACAATAATGACCATAACAATATTAATAACAATAACAATAATAATAACAACAACAATAAAATTAATAACAAAAACAATAACAACAAAACCAGAACTAACAACAAAGCCACTCTTTGTCACTATAACAAACACCGACCAATGACAAACAAAAACTTCCAGTCAGTTCTTTGTACCATTATCTTTGTTAATAATGATAACAACATCACTAGTAACACCATGAGCGGTATTTGCAAAACGCTGGGGGTAACAGGAGCAAAAGTAAAATGTAATTGGCTTCATAATAATCATCATTATCATAACAATAGTTGAGGGATTAATAATGGTGGGGAATCGTATTAACAAAATAATAACAAGTGTGATAACAAACACGTAAGCAATCGTGGTAATAAACGATAATAAATAAATAATAGCACTGTCAACAGGAGTATGATCACCATCATTTTTTCATAATAAACAAAACAACAATTTTATCAATTTCAAAAACACGAATAACTATACCACAACTTATTACAATAATAACAGTAATTATCCCACCAAAAATAACAACAACAACAACAGCAACAATTGTTATTAACACCATTATGAAACTTTTCATGACTACTGTTATCAATTATCATTACAAGTGATAACAAAAAAAACAATGAAGATGATGACAACAACATTAATCATATAATCATTAGCGATGATAACAATATCAGCAACAACACTTGCAACGAAAAAAAAAAAAAAAATCGTAACAATAACACCAGCACTAATAAAGCAACAACAATATCAGGAGTGATGATGATGATGATGACAGCGCACAATATCCATGACAATGAGAGGCAATAGCAACATATGCAATGACAACATATACAAGCGCTCAATGCTGTCTCCCTTGCCCTCCCTCTCCTCTCCACCACTCCCTCTCTCCCTCATTTCTCTCTTTCTTTCTCTCTCGCATTCCCTCCCTCTCTCTCTCCACATTATTTTAATTCTTTCTCCTTCATTTGTTCAATTCCTATCCCTCGTTTTCTCAATTCCTTCTCCTTCATTCTCCCATTTCTTCTTCCTCATTCTCTCAATTCCCTCTTCCTCCTTTTCTCAATT
>BOPN01000223.1:431877-434377 GCA_017312705.2 Penaeus japonicus
AAACTTAATAAAAAAAAATCAAAGTGTATTAAACCATATACCAATACAAAAATAAAAAAAAAAAAAAAAAATCAAAGAAAAAAAAACTAGATAAAAAAAAAAATGAAGTGAACTTATTCAGGGTGAATTTTGGGGGAGTTAAAGGGCATGAGACGAACAACTCTGATAAGCATTTACTTCAAGACCATATGTTAATTTCCCCTTATATATGGGGTGACCTCAGACCCCGGCAATGCGCGTTCGGGGTGTGTGTGTTACCGTGTCTGTGTAGGTTTATGTTTGGGGGGGGAGAGGAGGGAGGAAGAAGAGGGAGGGAGAGAGGAGGAATGGAGGAAGGGAGGGAGGAAGGTGGGAAGGAGGGAGGGAGAGAGGAGGGAGTGAGAGGAGGGAGGGAGGGAAGGAGGAAAGGAGGGAGGAAGAGGAGGGAGGGAGGAAGGTGGGAAGGAGGGAGGAAGAGGGAATGAGAGAAGGAATGGAGGGAGGGAGGGAGGAAGAGGAGGGAGAGACGAGGGAAGGAGGGAGGGAGAGAGGAGGGAGGGAGGGAGGGAGGGAGGGAGGGAGGGAGGGAAGGAGGGAGAGACGAGGGAAGGAGGGAGAGGAGGGAAGGACGAGGGAAGGAGGGAGGGAGGGAAAGGAGGGAGAGGAGGGAGGAGGGAGGAAGGTGGGAAGGAGGGAGGGAGAGGAGGGAGGGAGGGAGAGAGGAGGAAAGGGGGGAGGGAGGAAGGGAGGGAAGGAGGGAGGAAGGGAGGGAGGAAGGGAGGAAGGGAGGGAGAGGAGGGAGGGAGGAAGAGGGAATGAGAGAAGGAATGGAGGGAGGGAGAGGAGGGAAGGAGGGAGAAAGAGAACTATGTATGTATTATATATGTATGTATAATGCTTATTTTTTGTGTAGACGGACGTGTGTGCGTGAATATGTGTGTGTGTGTGTGTGTGTGAGTGAGTGAGTGAGTGAGTGAGTGAGTGAGTGAGTGAGTGTGTGAGTGAGTGAGTGAGTGAGTGTGTGAGTGAGTGTGTGAGTGAGTGAATGAGTGTGTGAGTGAGTGTGAGTGAATGAGTGAGTGAATGAGTGTGTGCGCGTGCGCGTGCGTGTGCGTGTGTGTGCGTGTACGTGTGCGTGTGCATGTACGTGTGCGTATATGTGCGCGCACGCAAGCAGAATGTTTACACCAGTGCCTTAACGTTCACGTCAGACTTTACGATCTTATTTATGCGGACAGACAGACATGCATATGTAAATAAGCGCATTCATCTCTCGCTATATATAAATACAGTGTACATTTGAGCCCGAGTTTATGCCCCGCTTTATATCTGCGTTCTCGCTCCGCTGTACCTGGTACGTGTTAATGTTGTTATTGTTGGGGGAGAAGGGGAGATGAGGGGAGATGGGGAGATGAGGGGGGGGGAGAGCGGAGAAAGGGGGAAGAGGGGGGAGGGGAGGGTGGGAGACGGAGGGGGGAGAGGGGGAGGAGGGAGAGAAGGGGGGAAGGAAGGGGAGGAGAAGGGGGAGAGGAGGGGAGAAGGAGGGGGGGAGGAGGGGGAGGGGGAGGGGGAGAAGGGGGGAGGGGGGGGAGGGAGGGGAGAGCGGAGAAGGGGGAGGGGGAGAGAGGAGGGGAGGAGAGGTGGGAGACGGAGGGGAGAGGGGGAGAGGAGGGGAGAGAAGGGGGAAGGGGAAGGGGAGGAGAAGGGGGGAGAGGAGGGGAGAAGGGGGAAGGGGAGAAAGGGGGGAGGGGGAGAGGAGGGGAGAAGGGGGAAGGGGAAGGGGAGGAGAAGGGGTAGGGGGGAGGGGGAGAGGAGGGGAGAAGGGGGGAGAGGAGGGGAGGGGGAGAGAGGAGGGAGAGAGAGGAGGGGATGAGAGGGGGAGGGGAGAGGGGGGAGGCGAGGGGGAGAGGGGGGAGAGGATAGGGAGTTGAAGGGAGGGCAGGGAGGGGGTAGGGGGAGGGGGGAGGGGGCAAGAAGTAGGACACCTTCGCTATGATGTCACTGCATCTTGAGAACAGAAAGGGGGAGGGGGGGAGGGGGGCTCGTCTTGAGAATGCAATGGACGCTTCTTCGCGCTCTTGTTAAGTGGGTCTGGGGTGGGGGGTGGGGGTGTGGGGGGTGGAGGTGGGTTAGGGTGGGGGTGGGGGAATGTATGTGTAAGTGTAAGTGAGGGGGGGTATATGTGTGTGTGTGTGTGGTGGTGGGAGGGTGTGTGTGTGTGTGTGTGTGTGTGTGTGTGTGTGTGTGTGTGTGTGTGTGTGAGGGAGTGAGTGTATGTGCGCTTGCGTTTACATGTGTGTTTACGCAGACACATGTGTTTGCGTGCAAGTGTGCATGACCATGTGAGAGTGTGATTGCACAATCAAACACGTGGACATGATGGAAAGAGTGCGGCTCGAATTGAAAGAGCGAGTGAGTGCATGCATGCACAAGTGAGCGTGCAAAGTGAGAGAGCGAGAGCGCGCGTGCATGGCAAGTATTAATGATGATAATAATAATAATAATAATAATAATAATAATA
>BOPN01000223.1:444377-446877 GCA_017312705.2 Penaeus japonicus
ACCACAAGATAAAAGTTGCCAACTACCATTAAAACAACCTATTTAATATTGTACGTGGTCTCGAAGTGAGGCATTCCAATATGGTCGCTTTTCACGCACATTCTTCGATCGCAAAATAATCAGAAAAGTTTAAAAGTGAAAAAAAAACAAAAAAAAAACTTTCAAAATCTATTTTTACTTTTACATGAACAGCATAATAAAACAAATATAATTCTTTATCATTTAGTATCCAGTGTAATTCGTGTATCTTCAGCTTTATCATTATTTTTTTCACAGTAATTACGAAGAGAGAGAGAGAGAGAGAGAGAGAGAGAGAGAGAGAGAGAGAGAGAGAGAGAGAGAGAGAGAGAGAGAGAGAGAGAGAGAGAGAGAGAGAGAGAGAGAGAGAGAGAGAGAGAGAGAGAGAGAGAGAGAGAGAGAGAGAGAGAGAGAGAGAGAGAGAGAGAGAGAGAAAGAGAGAGAGAGAGAGAGAAAGAAAGACCCAGAAGTAACGATATAAAAAAATAAGAATACTAATAACGATAATAATAATAATAATAAAAGAAAACAAAATCTAAAAGCTTCAGTCCGGAACAGCCCCGCTAGCCCTCAATCAGTATTGCCAAACACAAGTACAATAAAACCTTCAGACAGACACTCACTCACTCACCGAGTCTCTTAACGCAACAGTGACACTATTATCACACCTTCACGTACCTTAATTGGCAACACTGTCAACCTGTTTGGTGTTGAGGGGCAGGGGGGAGGGGGAGGGGGAGGGGAGGGATGGAGGTAGGGAGGGTGAAGGGCGAGAGAGGAAGGGGGGGGGGAGAGGGATGGAGGATAGAGGAAGGAGAGGGAGAGGGGGTGGGGAGAGGTAGGGAAGGGGAAGTAGACAGGAAGGAGGGAGGAGGGAGAGGGAGAGTGAGAAAGGGAGGAGGAGGGGAAGGAAGGAACGGAGAGGGCGATGGAGGGGGAGGAGGAGGAGGAAAGGGTGAAAGTGCCTGTTGCATTTAAGAGTGAGGTGACGTATCACAAGCAAGGGTTGGTGTTACATGATACCACACAAATGGCCGCTCGGTGTTACATAAAAATTCCACCTTCTCGAAACCAGGTCGTGTTTACTTGGCCAACCTCCTTGTTCCTAATCTCTCCCTGTGTATTCATGTGGACACGTGACCCATGCATGTATGTGCACACCCACGTACACACAACATGGCATTACGACTCTTCCATCAAGTTCAAGGTTCACACCGCTTTCTGTTGAGTGGCCTTCAAGAACCTCCCCTCTAATTTCGAGTGCTACTTCGAGCTAGAAAAAAAAGTTACTTAAGAGTGCGACCTGTTGCTCGGATATTTTTGATTGACTTGCACCTGTTGAGTGTGACTTGTTGCCTTGAAACGCTTCTTCGGGACTGCTGGTTGATATAGATTGCTTATTAAATTTCTACTTGTTTGGTTGGATATCAATACACGGAATCCTGAATGCCACCGAGAGCGCAATCATCGCCACCGATAAATTGTTAAAAAGTCAGTTGTGTATTACGGCATTATGTAAAACCTGCTTCTGGAATATGTTTATATTTCAAAAGTTTGTGAGCATTTATGAAAAAAAAAAATCAAATGTGTGAATTCATCATTGAAGTTATATAAAGGTGTTTAATTTTATAATGTGATACTGCTGGTGACATTACAATCATTTTTCACTGTTATAGTTTTCTACTAAAAAAATAGTTGTTACTACTACCACTGCTACTTCTGCTGCCATTGTTTTACTATCAATTCTACTATCATTACCAAAATACTATAGATATTACTACTAGTAGTATTCATCTATCTATCCGTCTCTCCCTCTCTATACACAATCTATAACACGATTATTACAACATATATGTTACCAGCAATACTATTTCAAACGCTATAACCATTCCAACCACAACCAAAATCCACTAACTACTCCGACAACCAACGACCACAACTACCTACAACCTGCCACAACCACCACGTCAACAACCATTAACATAACAACCATATCCACACAACCCCCCCCCCACCCCACCCCACCCCACCCACCCAGTATTTCAAAATTTCTACTGACCAAGAAAAAAAAAGAAAAAAAAAAGGGCAAATAATTCCTTAGCCATTCACCACCACATTTGAACGATCGTAAGGTCTATATTCGTCTGCACTTGAAGAACTACAATTGAGTGAGAACTAGAGCGTGTGTGTTCTTGGTTATCGCTTGAGGTATTGCAATAGAGGGGGGTGGGGGTGGGGGGGGATTGACGAAACGATTCAACATGTGGAAACAACACTTGATATGATTCGATAACATGTCGATGAGGTAAAAGAAATACTAATATTGACGTTCATTGTTGGAGATATTTATTTGTATCAATAGCAAAATTATAATGATAAAAAAAAAGCTAATGGTATTGGTAGTAATAATGATAATGATGATGATGATGATGAGGTGAGGTGAGGTGAGATAAGGATGATGATTGTGATGACGATTATGATG
>BOPN01000223.1:461877-464377 GCA_017312705.2 Penaeus japonicus
GAGAGAGAGAGAGAGAGAGAGAGAGAGAGAGAGAGAGAGAGAGGGCGGAAGGAGAAAGAGAAGACGAGAAGAGAGAGAGAGAGAGAGGAAAGGGGAGAAGGAAAGTAGAGGAGGGAAGGAGAGGCAAAGTAAAAAAAAAGAAAAAAAAGAAAAACAAATGGAAGAAATTTTCAGAAATTATATGGAAAAAAATAATGAAGATACGAAACAATTTGCTTATTTAATGTTTGTCTGTCAATCTGTCTCCCTCTTATTTGCTCTCCCTTTATCAGTCCGTCTGTCCGACTTTCCTTTCTCTGTCCCTAGCTGTTTGTTTACTTCTACTTCTGTTTGTTTGTTTGTTTGCCTCTCTCTCTCTCTCTCTCTCTGCCTTGCTGTGTACATCTGCCCTTTGGTGACTCTCTCTCTCTCTCTCTCTCTCTCTCTCTCTCTAACTCTCTCTCTCTCTCCCTCTCACACTCTCTCTCTAGCTCTAACTCTCACTCTCTCTAGCTCTATCTATCTCCATTTCCATCTCCTTCTTCCTCTCCCTCCTCCTCCTCTCCTTCTCCCTCTTCCTCCTCTCCTTCTCCCTCCTCCTCATCTCCTTCTCCCTCCTCCTCCTCTCCTTCTCCCTCTCCTCCCTCCCTCCCTCTCTCTCTCTCCACCAGAAACCCCCGGGGGCTTCATCAGCGAGGTATTCTGACCTGTTCCCAAGAGGTTCCAACCCTAATGTCGAAGGAGAATCATTAATACGCAAGCACATGCACGCACTTATGTTCTCATGCGTGTATCTACATAAAAAATGTTTACACTGTGTGATTTGTTTGTATGTGTGGTTTGAATGTCTATGTACGTGCATAGTCCGGGATTAGGAATGTAGGGTAGTACATACACACACATACACATACACATACACATACACATACACATACACATACACATACACATACACATACACATACACATACACACACACACACACACACACACACACACACACACACACACACACACACACACACACACACACACACACACACACACACACACACACACACACACACACACACACACACACACACACGCACGTTCATCACTCATCTACCAATTCATTAATTTCAGCATTCATCAATTCTGACCTTCTCCCTTCAGACCCAACCCAAAAACAAATTTCCATACCATCCCGTAAAAAAAAAAAAAGAAAAAAAAAAGAAAAAGAAAAAAGAATCCATTCTTTTGAAACCACTATCTATAGGATATAACGGGGTCACACCAAACCTTGGCAGGATTACTGGGATTAATCAGGATTAATGTGACAATCCTATCCTACCCGGCCCTTCCGCCCCCAACCTCCCGTGATTAAAATCTGGTTCAATAGATACCACAGGGAACCATTACCCACAATGCAACGCGCTCGCTGTAATCTATGGAGAGAGACCGAAGCACTGGGATTCGTGTTAAAAGAGTGGGTGGGAGGGAGGGAGGGAGGCAGAAAGGGAGGGTGGGTGGATGGGAGGGAGGCAGAGAGGGAATGAGGGAGGAAGGGTGGATGGGAGGGAGGCAGGGCTTTCGAAAGAGAGGGATGGAAGGAGGGAGGAAGGGTGGATGGGATGGAGGGATGGAGGGAGGGAGGGTTTTAGAAGAGAGGAGATGGAAGGAGGGAGAAAGGGTGGATGGGAGGGAGGAGGTAAGGAGGAAGGGTGGATGGGATGGAATGGATGGTGGAAAAGAAGGGTTGCAGAAGGAGGTACTGGAAGAAGAGAGATGGAAGGAGGGAGAAAGGGTGGATGGGAGGGAGGGGAGGAGGAGGGGAGGGTGGATGGGAGAGGGGGAGGAGGGAGGGGAGGGAGGAAAGGGTGGATGGAAGGGAGGGAGGGGGCTTTAGAAGAGAGAGATGGAAGGAGGGAGGAAGGGTGGATGGGAGGGAGGGAGGAAAGGGAGGCAGAGAGGGAGGGAGGGAGGGAGGCAGGGTTTTCGAAAGAGAGGGATGGAAGGAGGGAGGAAGGGTGGATGGGAGGGAGGGAGGAAGGGTGGATGGGAGGGAGGGAGGGAGGGAGGGAGGGAGGGAGGAAGAAAGGGTGGCAAGGCTTTAGAAGAGAGGGATGGAAGGAGGGAGGAAGGGTGGATGGGAGGGAGGGAGGGAGGGAGGGAGGGAGGGAGGGAGGGAGGGAGGGAAGGGAGGGAAGGAGGGAGGGAGGGTGGATGGGAAGGGAGGCGCGAGTGGAGAGGCAAAGAGGGAGGAAGGGGAGAGAAGGAGGGGGAAGTAGGGAGAAGGGAAGAGGAGAGAGAGTGGATGCAGAGTGGGAAGGAAAGAGGAAAAAGGATGGAAGATGGGCAGGAGGAAAAGAGGGGAAGGAGGGGGAGGGAATGAAAGGGTGAATTATGGGGAAGATGGAGGGAGAAAAGGAAGTGGGTGAAGAGGAAAGGCTAGAGGGAAAAAAAAGGAAGGAAGGGGAAGGAGAGAGGGAGGGAAGGGGAACGAGGAAGGGAAAAAAGGGAGGGAGAGAGGGAGGGAAGG
>BOPN01000223.1:471877-479377 GCA_017312705.2 Penaeus japonicus
TTTCGCTCTCTCTCTCTCTCTCTCTCCCCCCCTCTCTCTCTCTCTTTCTTTCTCACTCTCTCTCGTTCTCGATCTAAGTATCTAATCTATTTATCTATTTATCGTCCTATTTCCTCTCCCGACTTACCTATTCCTCTATTACGTCTGATCATCACCCCACTCACATAAACTCATCATCAATATCTATTACGTATTTGGTGTACCCGGTGCAAGTCTTCTGGCGGTCGTTATATCAGGGTTGTGATATCAGGGTTCGTTTAACCATTACCGTACTTTATGCATGGTGGCAGTCAATCGATCAGGGTTGCGTTATCGATATCGGAAACATGGTGGTAGTCGTTAAAACAGGGTTATGTTGTGTGACTGATAACGCCTTCACCGGCAGAGAAAGGTAGGGACTAATATGTTACATTCGCTTATAGTTATGGTCCTTATTATAGTTATGGTCGCTGTAACAGGTGTGTCACAAGAGCCTTATTGGGTTCCGTTACATGCAGGTGGTCATTAAAACCATCGGTAAAGCTCTGATTACACGTGAGATCATGTGGGCGGAAGATATCACGAATAACTGGGACACGAATATTAGACACAAAAAAAGATAACTTTTTTTCTCTCTCTCTGTATCTCTCTGCCTCTTTTCCTCTCTCTCCCTCCCTCTCCCCTACCATCTATTCCCCTTTTTATCTCTTTCCTCTTTTACCTCCATTTCTTTATACACACATCCGTGCATAGCCCTCGTTGCAACATTAGACCGCCATGTTACAAGCCAATCGTTTGATCTCACTGGGCCGGATTTAGAATGACCGTTTTAATTTACATCACGTTTCCCAGGTACCAGGTTCCTTTGCTCTATGGAAAGTTAGTTTGAAAATACGCTTTATATATTCTTTTTCTTTTAGTCTGATACATCAGAATGTTAAATGAGGAATGTGAGTAATGAAAAAATGAGTTTATAATGATGCAAAGTCAATTTAAAATCACCTCAAACAAGTCTTAATAAGAACGGATATCATGTTGAAGTGGTCTTACTGTTGTCTTTTTCCCACGATCATGTTTCCTCAATTATGATTCGGCAATGAAATAAAAAGTTAAATACCATATTAGGATATAAAAATATATACATATATATAATATATACGTATAATATATATATATATATATATATATATATATATATATATATATACATGTATATATATACTGTATATACATACACACACACTCATACACACATACACACACACACATACACACACACACACACACACACACACACACACACACGCACGCACACACACATACACACAACCACATATATATGTATGTGTGTATGTATGTATATATATATATATATATATATATATATATATATATATATATATATATAAATGCATGTATGTATATAAATACATATATAAAGACATACATACATACGTATACAACAACCCCAACCAACCCAAACCTCTACAACGCAACCGCAAAATACAAAACACACACACAAAAAAAATAAAAGAGAAATAAAGAAAAGAGAGAGAGAGAGAGAGAGAGAGAGAGAGAGAGAGAGAGAGAGAGAGAGAGAGAGAGAGAGAGAGAGAGAAGCACAACCCTGACATAGAACCCCAAACCAAGCAGAGCAACCAAAGCCCTTAACAGCACAACCCAGAAGTAGCAACCTCTCTCTCGCAAGGTTGCTGACCTCTGGGGTTGGGGAATCGACCGCCTAGACCTCCTTCCGCCCCCTTCGACCCCCCTCGGCTCCCTTCGGCCCCCTTTCTTTTGACTCATCGGCCCCTCTCTCGCCCCCCTCGGCCCTTGGCCCCCTTCGACCCCCCCGGCCCCCCTTCGGCCCCTCTTTTGACCTTCATCGGCCCCTTTTAGCCCCCCTTCGACCCCCCTTCGGTCCCCCTCGCCCTCCCTCGGTCCCCTTCGGCCCATTTTGGCCCCCCTCGGCCCCCCTCGGCCCCCTTCGGCCCCTTTTGGCCCCCCTTCGGCCCCCCCCCTCGGCCCCCCTCGGTCCCCCTTCGCCCTCCCTCGGCCCCCTTCGGCCCCCCTCGGCCAAACCATACAGAGTGAATCTCGTTATCCCACGGAAACACACGCCGCGAGCGGGGACAGCCCGGCATACCGTCTTAACTCAATAGCCGCTCGACTAAGAGGAGCGAGAGAGCGAGAGAGGGATAGGGAGAGGGAGGGAAGGAGATGGAGAGGGAGGGAGAGGGAGGGTGGGAGATGGAGGGAGGGAAGGAGAGGGAGAGGGGAGGGAGTTAGAGAGGGAGGGAGATGGAGGGAGGGGAGGAGATGGAGGGAGTTAGAGAGGGAGGGAAGGAGATGGAGAGGGGAGGGAGTTAGAGAGGGGAGGAAGGAGATGGAGGGACTTAGAGAGGGAGGGGAGGAGATTGAGGGAGTTAGAGAGGGAGGGAGAGTGAGGGAGGAAAGGAGATGGAGGGAGGGAGAAGGAAAGAGAGGGAGGGAGATGGAGGGAAAGAGATGGATCAGGAGGGAGAGGGAGGTAAAGAGATGGAGGGAGGGAGAGGGAAGGAAGGAAATAGAGGTAAGGAGAGGGAGGGAAGGAGATGGGGGGAGGGAGAAGGAAAGAGATGGGAGGGAGGGAGAGGAGGAAGGAGATGGAGGCAGGGAGAGAGAGGAAAGGAGGGAGAGAGGGAGGTAAGGGGGATAGAGGGAGGGAAGGAGGGAGAGGGAGGGGAGGGAAGGAGGGAGAGTGAGGGAGGGAAGGAGGAAGGGTGGGGAGGGAGAATGAGGTAGGGAGAGGAGAGAGACATATATATATATATATATATATATATATATATATATATATATATATATATACATATATATATATATATATATATATATATATATATATATATATATATGTATATATACATACATACATATATATATATATATATATATATATATATATATATATATATGTATATATATATTTATATATATATATGTATATATATATATATATATATATATATATATATATATATGTATATATATATATATATATATATATATATATATATATATATATGTATATATATATATATATATATATATATATATATATAAATATATATATATATATATATATATATATATATATATATATATATATATATATATATATATATATATATATATATATATATATATATATATATATATATATATACATATATATATATATATATAGAGAGAGAGAGATAAAAGAAGTCGACAAAAGTGAAGAAACAGAGATAAAAAAAGAACAGAAAAATTAAAAAAAAAATAGAAAGACAATAAAAAGAGAGCGAGAAAACGAGAGAAAGAGAAGAACGAGAGCAAAGCAACCCAAAAAAGAGAGATCAAACGAGATTAAAACAGCCAAGTGGACAGGTGTTGAATATACAGGGCCAGGCGTCACTTTCGAGCGTTTACACAACGGTAATGGCTTTAGTGCACTGCCTTGCGACAAGACATAGAAAACGGGCGTTTGGTGTCATAGAAAACGGGCGCCTCGTGTCAAGGGAGAGGGGGGGGTGGGGATAGGGGTAAGTAAGGGCTAGGGGAAGGAAGAGGGGTGGATACGAATATAGTGTGAAGAGATTTTTGGATTATAATAAAAGGGGAGAGGGAGAGGGGATATGCGATAAGATAGAGAGAGAGAGAGAGAGAGATGTAGGAGATATAGAGATGGATATCCGTGCGGACAGATGGACTGAGGTATGGGCGTGGGGAGATGAAGATGCCAAGGGGGAAAGAGAGAGAGAAAAGGAGATACAAAGAGCGAATGAGAATGAGAAAGAGAGAGAGAGTCTGATAGCTAGATAGAGACAGAGAGGGTGATGGTAAGGAATAGGAAGAGGGGAGAGAGAGGAAGTGGTGAGAAAATAAGAGAAGGGAGAGAGAGAAAGAAAGAGAGAGAGAGTCTGATAATTAGATAGAAGCAGAGAGGGTGAGGGAGAGCAAGAGGGGAGTGAGAGAGAGAGAGAGAGAGAGAGAGAGAGAGAGAGAGAGAGAGAGAGAGAGAGAGAGAGAGAGAGAGAGAGAGAGAGAGAGAGAGAGAGAGAGAGAGAAGAGAGGGTGAGAGAGAAAGAGAGAAGAAAGAGAGAGCGAGACAGAGAGAAGAAAGAGAAAGAGAGAGCGAGAGAGGGAACACAAAACAGACACACAAACAGTTGGAGAGCGGGAGAGATAGCCAGACAGACAGACAGACAGAAAACAGACAGAAAAAAGCCCAAAAAATAAAGACACCACAAAAAGGAGACAGTCAGAGTCCCCACAGAGAAAAAAGCTAAAAGTCACAAGACATCGGAATTACTTTTAAGGACCAGACTTTGAAAGTAAAAAAAAAAAAAAGGGGAAAAAAAGAAAGAAAAAACAAATCGTTACAAGTATATACCGCGATTGGACCTGTGTGTGTGTGTGTGCGCGCGTGCGTGCGTGCGTGCGTGCGTGCGTGCGTGTGTGTGCGTATACGTGCGGGTGTGTGCATCAGCTATCACCTCATCTATCACACATGCAACTCGCCCCATTATTCAGCGTGACCATTAACAAGGCTCGGGCAATTAACATACCAGCATGTTTATCTCTTTACAGCTCGCTTAAATGCACTTCCGGGCTGTGTCGCCGCCACTGCTGCTAGCTCTAGCTCTAGCGCTCTCTCTCTCTCTCTCTCTCTCTCTCTCTCTCTCTCCCTCTCTCTCTCTCTCTCTCTCTCTCTCTCTCTCTCTCTCTCTCTCTCTCTCTCTCTCTCTCTCTCTCTCTCTCTCTCTCTCTCTCTCTCTCTCTCTCTCTCTTTCTCTCTCTCTTTCTCTCTCTCTCTCTCTCTCTTTCTTCTCTCTCGCTCGCTCTCTCTCTCTCTCTGTTTGTATGACTGTCTGGCAGTCTGGCTGTCTCTCTCTCTCTCATTTGTCTTCCTGTTTTATTTCTTTCCTTTTTCTATCTCTCTGTATGTCGCTCTCCCGTTTTGTCAAACTGTCTCTCTCTCCCTTTCTCTTCCTCCCTCCCTCTCTCTCTCACTATGTCCCTCCCTCTGTCCCTGAGAGGGATAGGGAGAGGGAGAAGGTGAGAGAGTAGGTGAAGGAGATTGTGAGGGGGGAGAGGGAGAGGGAGAGTGTAAGGGGGGAGAGGGAGAAGAAGAGTGTATGGGAGAGGGAGAGGGAGAGAGGGAGAGGGAGAGGGAGAAGGAGAGAGAGTGGGAGAGGCAGAGGGAGAGGGAGAGGGAGAGGGAGAGAGAGAGGAAAAAAAAAACATCCCTCATTCCTTTCCAGTTTAAACACACACGCTGTTCTCTCTCTCTCTCTCGCTCATGAGAGAATTTCCGATAATACATGACTATGAAAAGAAACCTTTGTCGAAATGTTTGGATATTCCACTGCCACAACATTTCGCTCATAAAACGAAAAGTGATGATAATAATAATGATAATAATAATAATAATAATGATAATGATAATAATAATAGTAATAATAATAATAGAAGTAATAATGATATCAACAAATAATAGTAATAATAATAATAATAATAATAGTAGTAATAATAATATCAACAAAAAACATCCCCATCGCCAACAACAACAGCAAAACAACATCAACATCTATAACAACAAGGACATATATTAGTAAACAAAGCGCCTCTCACGCTAACAACAATAATATCAATATATTGCGAATAGATAAATGAATAAACGTGTACGGAATGTTCATATTATTCATTAAAAAACATATATAAATTACGTAGAAAACGCGAACTTGTGACATTTAAGTAGAAATTGTGATTATCATTTAAGGCCTGAATTGTTGTTATCTTTGTCGGTTTCAACTGTCTCCGTATTTGGTAGTGGAGGGAGAGGAGGAGGAAGAGGAAGGAGAAGAGGAAGAGGAAGAGGAAGGAGCGGAGGTAGAGGAAGAAGAAGAAGAAGAAGAAGATGAGGAGGAAGAGGAGGAGAAAGAGAAGGATAATGATATCAAAGAGAGGTATGGAGCGAGGAGAAAGAGAGAGAGAGAGAGAGAGAGAGAGAGAGAGAGAGAGAGAGAGAGAGAGAGAGAGAGAGAGAGAGAGAGATTGAGAGAGAGAGAGAGAGAGAGAGAGAGAGAGAGAGAGAGAGAGAGAGAGAGAGAGAGAGAGAGAGAGAGAGAGAGAGATTAAGAGAGAGAGAGAGAGAGAGAGAGAGAGAGAGAGAGAGAGAGAGAGAGAGAGAGAGAGAGAGAGAGAGAGATTAAGAGAGAGAGAGAGAGAGAGAGAGAGAGAGAGAGAGAGAGAGAGAGAGAGAGAGAGAGAGAGAGAGAGAGAGAGAGAGAGAGAGAGAGAGAGAGAGGGAGAGGAAAAAGTGGAGGAGGAGGAGGAGGAGGAAGACAAAGAGGAGAAAAAAGGAAGAGAGCAGGAAGAGGAGGAAGTAGTAGTAATGGGATCAATAGGTTCAATATTAGTGGTGAGAAGAAGGGGAGGAGGACGAGGAGGAAAAGTGAAAACGGATAAAGAAGGGGAAAAAGAAGAAGAAAGAATAAATAATAAGAAGAAAGAATAATAAGATGAAGTTCTTCAAATAAAAATAAATCAAGAACAAGAAGAAAGAGGAAGAAGAAAACAAAGAATAAAGCAGTGAACAGAGAGAGAAAAACAAAAAACAAAAACAAAAGAAAAACAATGAAACAAGAATCAAACACAAACAAGTAAAACACAAAACCCGAAGGAATAAAACAACATGACAAATTAAATGAGAAAGAGCGAGAGATAATAACAGTCATAAAAGGATAATAAAAGCTTATATTACCAAATTAATGTCAGGAGGTTCAATGATAACTAAACAACAAAGAAATAAAAAAAATCTACACAACAGCAGAAAAAAGTCTAACAAGAAAAGTGATAAAGAGGAGAGAGAGAGAGAAACAAACAAATAAACAAACATATGCATGATAAGTATGAAGATGATCCTATAATGATCATAAAAAAACAACAATAATAACAATAACCATAATACCAACAAACAAAATAATAATACAACACAAAAAAAACAATAACAAAAACGACAACCTGGAAGAAATCTAGCATTTAATTCATCCTCAGATTATATGGATTAAAGCAAAAGTTGTTTAGTCATGTAACCCCTTCAGTACAGTTTGTGACGTCATCAAAATATTTGAGGAAACGAAGAGGAGGAGGAGGAGGGGAGGGGGGATGGGAGGAGGAGGAGGGGGTTGAGGGAGGTGGGAGGGGGGGAGGGGGAGGGGGAGGAGGAGGAGTGGGATGGGGAGGGGGGAAGGGAGGAGGAGGAGGAGAAATGGGGTAAGGAAGAGGGGAGGAGGAGAGAAGAAGAGGTAGAGGAGGAGGATGGGGGAAGAGGGAGGAGGAGTGGGATGGGGGAAGGGGGAGATGTGGGATGGGGAAGGGGGGGAGGAGGAGGAGGGGGGGAAGGAAGAGAAGGTGGAGGAGGGGGATGGGGAGGAAGAGGAGGAGTGGGATGGGGGATGGGGGAAGGGAGGAGGAGGAGAATGGGGCGAAGAG
>BOPN01000223.1:491877-494377 GCA_017312705.2 Penaeus japonicus
TTTTTTTTTTTTTTTTTTTTTTTTTTTTTTTTTTTTTTTTTTTTTTTTTTTTTTTTTTTTTTTTTTTTTTTTTTTTTTATATAACTTTTTTTTTTTTTTTTTTTTTTTTTTTTTTTTTGGTAATCTCTAAGGAATGTTGTCACACCTGTAATCTTAAGAGAGTCATTACCATATTTGGAGAGGTGGACTTTGATGTATATATCTGTTACGTGTATAGCGATCACAGAAAAAGTGAAAAAAAATAGTAGGAGAGAGACATAGAAAATAGAATAAGAGAAAAGACCCAAAGAAAAAAGAACAGAGAAAAAAAAAGTTTATTCCCGTCTGTCATATTCGAATATCTCTTTCTCTATTTAGTTATAAAGATATTCCAATCAAACTTACAAGTATCTACCAAAAATAAATATAAGTAAAAAGTGATTCTTTTGACATGATAAACAAACATACCGGAAATGAATTATTATCAAAACATCTATTCACAAACTGCAACAAAATAACAGCATGTTCCGCAACTCAACAAACTGCGCTGCACAACGGTCCCCGCAACACAATGCGGTTCTTTTCTTGTTCCTCTTGAATTTCCTCTTCTCTGATTCGTTTTTTTTTCTTTCTTATTCTTATACGTTGCCTTCATCCTCGTCACACACACACATGCTTACTTCTTCATTTTATTCTTTTCTCTTTCTCTTCCATTCTTCTCTTTCTTCATTTCCTCCTCCTACTCTTTCTCAAGTCTTATCCTTCTCTCCCCTCCTTTTTTCTCTTCCTTTTCCTCCTTCCACTGTCTCTTGTCCTCTCTCCCTCTTTTCCCTTCTCCTATTCTCTTCTTCTCTTCTCTCTCTTCCTTTTCCTCCTTCCACTCTTTCTCCTCTCCCCTTCTTCTCTCCATCTCTACCCCTTCCCAGAATCAGCATCCACTATGCAACATTCAACATACCACAGCCAATCCTTAATCAACAAATGGTGTTTTTCCACAAAGAATAAAGTTTGCGTCTCGAGTTGAGGGACACGGTATCTGAACCAGCATTGCTATAGCAACAATTCCTTAGAGTGTTTTGCACATTTGGGCACGCTAGGGCACGGAAATGAATTTACATGCTCGCGTACCCCAACATCTCTGTCTTGCTTACATTCTGCCCATTCCTATGATATCCTTCTCTCTGCCATAGACCCAGTTTGTTTTTTTCAAAATTATTTTCCCACTGAAACAGGAATTAATTGTAGTGTAATAACGTGGCAAAACGCGTCACATGCTAAGGGTACAATTCGCTTCTGGGTTCTGGTGTAGTGATAGATGGTTTTGTGGTAGATTCTGGGTTCTGGTGTAGTTGTAGATGTAGATACTGGTTTTATGGTAGATTCTGAAGCCCTTGTTCAATCACGTGTTTCTTGTTCAACCCCCCAAACCACGTTGAAAGTCAAGAAAAGTAGGAGTAATCAGTTGCGAGAAGTGGGGAGTTGAATGCACTCCCTCCTGTGACATCGGTTACGAGGGTATCTCTAGGGGAATGGAGACAGCAGAAACATTGTTTTTTTTCGAAAAGGATTCTGTGACATAACTTGCGGTATATGAGATTGGTGGGAGATGTAGCACAGCCCACACTGAAGAGCAGCATTCCAGTATTTGTGGAGAACAGGAAATTATCAAGAGGGAATGTGGCTGAAGGGCTGGGAACAGAACTTCAGAATTCGTGTAAACAGACAGTAATAGAAGGAGGAGGTGATAAAACGACGATGAGAAGGGCCATTTAAGGTGGGAAAAATAAGCAAGAGTTATGTCCTAAGCCAGTGATTGCTGGTGCTCTTACCAGAGAGCAATTGCCAAAGGAGTAAAACCTTCAAGTCACTAGTTAATGGATGTGCGTTTAGCATTTTCGAAAGACTATCAACCGATGAATTGATATTGAAATTGCAGAGAACCCAAACGAAACATCTCACAGTCGTATTTGGTGACACTGCTCTCAACACACAGACGCCACAGAGAAAAAACAAACAAAAAAAAGCTCCGGACTTTGCAAACGCTCAGGGCCCCGACAAGTAATTATAATACTGGCCATGTGCCTGGGAATCTTCATGAACTGTTAAGCTTTCCTTCCACCATAAATATTGAAAACTCTTTGGAAATGGACTGCTAAAGTGAGGAGGAAAATAAAAGAAGACTGACTACAGCAAGACCTTTTCTACAACCCTTGAGGGTAAAAAATCATAAAACAAAAGATTCAGAAGCTAATTTCTCAAAACATAAAGTCATAAGCCTTTAAACCAATATTACTTTCTCCGGTTCTAGCCAGCCTATTATTATTATTTTTTTTACACAGATTTATGCTCTACGACATGCATTGAATAATTAATAATCCCTGCACATTAGTGACTTAATTATATGATTTATTAGTTTATAATATCATCGTTGCATAAGGATTTTCGTAGAACAAGCTGATACAAAACTAATCTATGCATATACTTATTAAACCATCCGAGAAAAAATGGACATCTAATTCAG
>BOPN01000223.1:499377-504377 GCA_017312705.2 Penaeus japonicus
TTCTTTTCTTTTTTTTAATCTATCTATGTCATTCCCCCTTTTTGTCTCTGTCTCTCTCACACGCAAGCACCTTTCTCTCTCTCTCTCTCTCTCTCTCTCTCTCTCTCTCTCTCTCTCTCTCTCTCTCTCTCTCTCTCTCTCTCTCTCTCTCTCTCTCTCGCTTTCTCACTCGCAATCACCTCTCTCTCCATCTCTATATTTCACTTCTCTATCTCTACCTACCTACCCATCTGTCTCTATACATAAGGCCATCTATCCATCTATATGTTTATGTATGTATGTATGTGTGTATGTATATGTATATATATATATATATATATATATATATATATATATATATATATATATATATATATATATATGTATGTATGTATGTATGTATGTATGTATGCATATCTCTCTCTCTCTCTCTCTCTCTCTCTCTCTCTCTCTCTCTCTCTCTCTCTCTCTCTCTCTCTTTCTCTCTCCCTCTCTTTCTCTCTCTCTTTCTCTCTCTCTCCCTCTCTCTCTCTCTCTCTCTTTCTCTCTCTCTCTCTCTCTCTCTCTCTCTCTCTCTCTCTCTCTCCTCGCCCGCGCCACGCTTGAATGTAAACAAACACCTCAGAGAGCTCTCTACTTTTTAAGGAAATTTCTGGGGATTTAGCGATCTGCTGGCTTCCATCCTTGGCAGAAATAGAGAGTGAGCACCAGTCAACTGTTTTGTGGCATATAGGTTTTTGAGGGTATTGGACTTAGCCAGTAAATAGCCTAAAAAATTTAAAATTTTCGTTGCTTCCCTCTCGCGCGGATTTCCCCGGTCTGCGCATGCGCAGTACGGGGTGTGGCGTGGTGACGTCACGCCTACGTCATTATACCCCGCCAGAGATTGTTGCCGACTCTGAGGTTAATAAAATTTAGAAAATATGAACTACTCTGGCCCTGGCACCCTTGCCGATGTTGAGGACGATCTCGCCCTCACTGACAACGAGGATGACGTAGATAATCACTGGCCACCATTAAAACCCATGGATCATTCTGGTTCTGCTCCCTTGCATCACCAAGCTAAGGCTCCCCACCCTACCACTCAGCCTCTCACCTTTACCAAGCGACCCATGGAGCAGGTGTCGGATTCGAGTGAACCGTCCTCTCCCACTCCTAAGTCATCCAAGCTCACTGAAACATCTCTACCTATGGCTCGCAAACTTTCCCCATACAACCTTGATCCCTACAGGTCATCTAAGGCTTCTTATGTCCCTCCTGCATTTGCTCCAAGAGACTCGTATGTCAAGCTTATGTTCCTTGACAACCCAGGTGTGGATGTGAAGATTCGGTGGCTTGCTGATGTTACCAAGACATTCTGCAGCAGACAGGAATTAGCCGAGGTGAAAATGTCAGCTGTCACCTCCCGTTTTGTATACATCTCACGAAGGCGTGCTGACATCATACAAAGAGCCACAGAAGGGGAGTTTTTGTCCTTGAAGCTTGATGTTCAAGACTCGGTTGACAGACCAAGAAAATTCCCCTCGTATCTTATCACCCGGTACCCTGTCGGCATGGACCCGTCACTAGCCAAGGAGCTTCCTGGCATATACACAGCGCGTCGCTTCCACCAACATGGCACACCCATCAACAGGCTCGTCGTCACCTGGAGCCTTCCAGACCCACCACCACCAACATTCTGCTTCAGCTTCCTTCCTTGCCTTCCACCCAGTGAGTTTAGAAGAATGAAAGATGAACAGCCTTGGTGCTACAAGTGTTGGGGAATTGGACATATCTCCCGGTACTGTTCTGCCTCCTCCGACAAGTGTGGCTGGTGTTCCGGCACTCACTCTTCCCGCACCTGCCCACACCGCAATCCCCAGCAGCCCACCACCACTGATGCTAATTCTACATCGGAGCAGTCTTCACCCCCCACCCCAGACACAACGATGTGGAAATGCCCTCGCTGTCACCAACCTGGAGTGAATGTGTGGCACGGCTGTGCCAAACGCTCTACATCTGCTGCCTGTACACTGCCCCACCCCCTCCCAGCCATTACCACCACCACCACCGCCACCACTACCACAACTACCAATGGGCGCTGCCTCACTACCTCCAGCTTCTACCCAGACTGAGTCACCACAAATCCTTGCCCTTCGTGAGGCCGTTTCCAACTTGACGGCACGATGCGCAGCAGTCACAGCACGTTTTGATGCTATTGAGTCTCACATCGAAGGTCTGGCAGCCCAGCAGAAAGCTACACTGAGCGCACCCTCGCCACACTCGTCGACTCCAACCAAACCATCATTGCAACTGTTACCACCTTCTCCGAGAAAATGGAATACCTCGCTGCTGGTTACGAAAGAATTTGTGACCATCTTTTCAAGAAGCTACCACGAATCACACCTCAGAGTGATACTGCCTCAACGTCATCGTCCCCACCAGTCTCCTGTACACCTAGACACGAACTTCACTAGCAGGATGCAGCTTCACATTATCTCCTGGAACGCCTGTGGAATGAGGACTTACTCAAAGCTTGCTTCACTCAAAACATACATAGGTCACCACCATCCACATGTTATATTCATACAAGAAGCTTTTGTAGGTGGCCACATGCTTGAGGAAGATGCCCCACCCTCCCAGGCTACATCCCTTATGTCCATTGCACCAGAAACGGCCTCGTGAGCTACATTCATTCCTCAATAACCCATATACTCCTGCGCTACTCTACTGATAACGACATGACATTCCAGCTCTTTGAAGTCACTGTGGGTGATGGGAAGCTGCGGCTCTGCAACGTCTACTCTGCACCTGGAAGGATCAACCTCCCTGCTCTCCCTACTGCTCCTTCTCATGGCATAGTTTATATGGGTGACTTTAATGCCCGCCATCCTGCCTTAGGTGATCTCTCCCCCACGCCGAACCGTAGTGGATTGCCTCTCCTTGAATATATCCGTATACACCACCTCACTCACTGGCCCACTGGGGAGCCACACACATCCGAGGAGGCACGCTTGACCCGCATCATCACTTCCGGCTTGGTGGCGTCGCAAATCAGTGTTTCTCCATCCAGGCTCTCTTCTCTGACCACATCGCTCTTGGCCTTCAGTATACACTGCCAGTTGGACCTTCCCTTCCTCAGACTCGCCTCCGCATCACTATCCCTCCAGTACCACTGCACCCCAACTATGTCTCCTACATCTCCAGTCTTCTATCAACATTTGATTTCCAGTCACCAGACAGACTATACTCCTCCTTGGTTGACTCACAACTTTTACACCTTTTATGTGACACGACCACATGTAAAACGACATCTTGAGACCCAGGCCTGGACGCTGGATCAACGTATTCTTCTGGCAGAAAGGAAGACAGTGGAAGATGGACGCGCTTTCCAGAAGCAACCAACACCTGCTCTCCTCCACCAGTACCAGGCGTCCAGAGATGATCTCGTTGGTCTTCAGCAGTGTGTTCATACTGAGTCTTGGAGGAAGTGCACTGATAGCATAAATCATCAGACCAGTGTCAGCTCCATGTGGCATTTGATTAACAGAGTCATCAAGAGGAAACCCCCAAGCGCTTTCCACCATAGCCCCACCCAATATGCACAGGACTTGATAAATACCTGGTCTGAGCAGGCACAGGCATGCAATCTTCCCATTCATATTCAAGAGGCTCTCTCCACTCACAGGAACACTCGCAGTTTGCGCCTAATGACTGCATTACTACGGCCGGATGAAAGAGAACCAACTTGCTTATCACGGAAGACGAATAACGCCGTGCTCTCGCCAGGGGTAAGTCAACGGCACCCGGGGATGATGGTGTCACCTACCAAGTCCTCCGCCTCCTCGTCAAAGTCCCTGGTAATCCTTTGCTGCAGTTGTACAATCTTTGCTTCATCAGGGGTTATGTGCCCCTTGCGTGGACTTCAAGTACTGTTGTGCCCATCCCCAAGCCTGGTACAAACAAGTTCAGGCCAATCTCATTGACCTCCTGTTTCTGTAAAGTGCTTGGCGACATATTCCTCACCCGCCTCATGTTCCGACTCCAAGACAAGTTATCTCCCTTTGGCTGTATGGTTTCCTGCCACAGAGGAGTACCCACCACTGCCTGATGGACCTGTACGCCCACCTCTCGCACCAGTGTGGTAGCATTTCTTGACCTCAAGAGTGCCTTTGACATTGCCAACAGAGAGGTTGATGTTGACCAGCTAGTTGATTTTGGTGTCAAGAAATCTTCTTCAGTGGATCCGTGGTTATCTCAGCAACAGGACCTCACGTGTGATTTTTAAAGGCGCATGTAGTGAGTACAAGGAGTTCGAACTTGGTACTCCACAGGGAGGGGTTTTAAGTCCCTTCTTATTCAATGTACTGATGCACCGCTTGCTGACTCTTCTTCCCGAAACTCTCGGCACAACTGTCACCTGCTACGCTGATGACATTTGTGTACATTCCACCTCTGCTGCCGATCTTCAGCGCTTCCTTCAATCGTTCTATGAGTCGTCCTCCGCCTGCGGCCTTGTCCTCTCCCCAGATAGAGTGTTCTCTCCCCGGGGCCCCAGAACACTTCCTGTATTCACTGTGGGACACAGTGTTGTCCCCTGCACACAGTACATGTACCTGGGAACGCCAGTGCACATCTCTCCAGCCATACCTGCTCGGCAGCGCGTCCATCCTATCATCCAAGATCTCATCCACCGTCTAGAACGACGCTTTCTCCCCTTCAAGTGGCTTACCAACAGTAGCTGGTGTCTCCATTCCCTTAGCTAAGACCATCTACATTGCATTCATCCGGTCAGTCATAGACTATCTCTCTCCAGCCCTCAGTCAGCTTTCTCAGACCACCTTACAGCCCTTAGAAAAATTCCAGAATAAAGTGCTGCGGTACATTCTTGGGTGTCCCACCTCCACTAGAATAGTGAACATGTTGACTGAACTGAACCTTCCTTCAGTTGTGGAGAGAATACGTGCCAACGTTTCCTGCATCAGCGTCAAGTGTCTGCTCTCTCCCCATACTGCTCCACACTATGCTCATGTCCTGAGAAC
>BOPN01000223.1:519377-521877 GCA_017312705.2 Penaeus japonicus
CATAGTTACATTTAAGTCCAACAGATGGCGTTTAACAGACCCATCCCTCCTTCTCCTCCTCCCCCCTCCCTCCCTCCCTCCCCTCCCCTCCCGTCACCCAAACCCTTGTCGTTTGGACGAAAATAATCATAGACCCAACGACAGGAGGACATAAGTGTGAAAGTCATCAAGCCTCCATTTTTTTTTTAAACTTCTTTTCCCCTCTTTGCTGTCATTCCGGTAAAGGGGGCGGGGGGGGGGGGGCATGGGAGGGGAGGGGAGAGGGGGGGGGCGCTGACAATAATTCAAAGAGTGCGTCACTTGCCATATACAGTGCAACGGTGTGGAGGATGGGGAGGGGAAGGGGAGGGGGAGGGGGTAAGACAGGGGGTAGGGGGTAGGAGGAAGGGGGAAGGGGAGAGGGGGAAGGGGGAAGGGTGGAGGGGAAGGATAAGGGTTACCGATGGAGGTAGGGTAAGGGATAGGGGAGGGTGGGGCGAGGTGTGTGTGTATGTATGTATGTATGTATGTATGTATGTATGTATGTGTGTATGTGTGTGTGCACCAAGAATAAGGGAAAAGGGGGATGGGGAATGGGGAAATCTCATGGGGGAAGGACAGGGAGTAGGTTTTGCCCTAATGGGGATTACGAAGATTACCACAGGGTGGGAGTGGGGGTGGGGGAGAGGAGAGCCAATGGGGAGACTATACCACAGGGGGTGGGGGAGAGGAGAGCCAATAGGGAGGTTACACCAAAGAGTGAGGAAAAGAAGGAAGCCTTTTTTCCGAGCAAGTCTTTCCCATTCTCTCATTTGGAAGCAATTCTAGTTGGATGCTCACTCGGTAGATGGCAGCACTCAAGCCGACTTCCTCATTTCAGCAGGATGATGTTAGCTCGTCTGCCTGTAACTGACTCTGAACTTCCATTTCCTCGGCGATTTTGGCGTCTCCCTCTTTACCTCTGTGCCCTTTCTCTCTTTCGTTCGCTCGTCTTAGAATTATTCGTTTTATTTATTCCTTTTAGTGGGGAATCGTGTTCTTATGGTGTCCTGTTCTTGCATTTAACTTTATTCTCGTTACTTTCCATATAGTTTTAAAATCATTCTTGTCTTTCTCTTTTACTCTGTATTCTCCTAATTCTTTTTCATCTTAATCATTATTATTCTATTATATATTCTCTCTCCTCCTCCTTAAAACTTTCCCTCATCATTCTCTCCCTCTCTTCCTCGTACAAGCACAAACCCTAACTTAGAATGGTATTCAATAAAACACAACTCATTAATTGACACCTAAAATTCCCACAAAGTTAAGAAAAGACGAAAAAGAGAGAGAAAAAAACGAGAAAAAAACTGGATAATTGACACCTAAAATTCCCTCAAAGTTAAGAAAAGACGAGAGAGAGAGAGAGAGGAAAAAAACGAGATGAAAAAAAACTAGATAATTGACACCTAAAATTCCCTCAAAGTTAAGAAAAGACGAGAAGAAGAAGAAGAAGAAGAAGAAGAAGAAGAAGAAAAAACGAGCAAAAAAAAAAAACTTGAACTCGTTGAACACAGATGAACAAGACTTCTAACGCGCTCTTCCAAAACCAGATCTGTTTGATTTACTTGTGTATCTATTATTATTATTATTTATTTTTATTTTTTATTTTTTATTTTTATTTATTTATTTATTAATTTTTTTATTATTATTATTATTATTATTATTATTTTTTTTTTGGGGGGGGGGGAATTCCAGTATCGGTTAAAGGGATGAATGAAAAGATAAGGAAGTACATATATATATATATATATATATATATATATATATATATATATGTGTGTGTGTGTGTGTGTGTGTGTGTGTGTGTGTGTGTGTGTGTGTGTGTGTGTGTGTGTGTGTGTGTGTGTGTGTGTTTACATATATTTTCTATCTGTAAAGTAATTATAAGGTCTAAGAAAAGGAGTTATGGAATTCCTTGGTGATGAATAACCGTTTTTCTTTTTAATTTGTCCCTTGTTTGTCAAAAAAATAAAAATAAATAAATAATAATAATAATAATTCCCTTCTGATAAAATACGAGACAAACACTGAGGCTGAAAATAGCCGAAGGAACACTCTACCTCATTACTGCGTCACAATTACGTCCCAAAAATATCCTGACGTATTATTAACAAAGTCCTATTTCGGGTCATAGGTCGCAAAACAGGATTACCTAAAAGGAAGGCCGACTGAGGTGTCACTCGCATAACACGATAATAATTCAGCGTTCAGGCAACAGATGGCGCTGATAAGACGCGATAAACATCGTGACGCCCGAGTTTCCTAACCGGGCGAAGCCACTCCGCCATAATGGGTTATCCAAATGCCTAAAAAAATATATATATAAAAGCAAAATTATAAAGCTACTGAGGTTATTAAAGTCCACGCGAGAGATTTAGCATCCCCTCTTGTATTTTTAGCAGAGTGCAATTTCCACTTAAGCCCAGCTAGGCTTTTCATCATGGCGGACCGAGCAAAGCCTGTCTGTCGGGGGAAGAAA
>BOPN01000223.1:546877-556877 GCA_017312705.2 Penaeus japonicus
GCTCACACACACAGCTTAATCTCAGCTTTAAGTCCCCTGCCACCTCCCCCCTCCCTCCCCCTCATCCTCTTCGAAGGAAAATACAACGGCCCTCCATAAGGAACATACAAACAAACAAAGCAACAAAAACAGCAAGAACAATACGACATCAAACAAAGAAAAAGAAAGAAAAAAAAAGAACGACGATATGTGCCACATAAAACAAACCCTTGAGCAACACTTTTCGCTTAAGTGATGCTATTAAAAGTCAATAAATGCTTTCACTGACCAGATACAGGCGGCTATTATGCTCGATCCGGGGCCCTGGTGCCTCGTCGCGACACCCCTCCTCCCCCCTCCTCCCCCTCCTTCCCCTCTTTCCTCTTCTTCCCCTCTTCCTCTTCCTTAAATATACACACGTCGTAAACTCCATATATATATTTATATATATATATATATATATATATATATATATATATATATATATATATATATATATGTATATATATATATATATATATGCACACACATGCATGCTCCTTCCACAAACACAAACACACACACACACACAGATACACACACACACACAAACACACACACACGACCCCCTCCCCTCCCCCTTCCCCCACCAACGACCCCTCCCCCTCCCCTTCTACCACATATGACTTCCCTTCTTCCTCCCCCTCCCCCCCTCCGCCTCCTCTCCCCCCCCCCCCCGCCCCGCCCCTCTCCCTGATGATAGCACAGGAATCTCGCCCTTATGTGACGGAAGCTTTAGACACGTACTATCCCTCTCCGCCTCTTGCCGGTTGCACAGTACAAGCCATTGCAATATCGGCGCTTAATAATTTAAATGACCTTATTTCCTGCGCCTCTGACCTGGGTAAGCTATCGTTCTCTTTGTGTTTGTCTCTCTCTTTCTCTGTCTCTCTCTCTCTCCTCTTTCTCTATGTCTCTCGTCCTTTCTCTCTGTCTCTCTGTCGATTTTTCTTTTTTCTCTTTTTCGCTGCTTCTCAGCTTTTCTTTCTTTCTTTCCCTCTCTCTCTCCTCTTTCTCTGTCTCTCGTCCTTTCTCTCTGTCTCTCTGTCGATTTTTCTTTTTCTTTTTTTCGCTGCTTTTCAGTTTTTCTTTCTTTCTTTCCCTCTTTCTCTTTGCCTCATTTTCTCTCTTTCTCTCTGGCTTCTCTTTTTGTCTGCCTCTCATTATCTCTCTCTCTCTCTCTGCCTCTCCTTTTCTGTATTCCTCTCATTCTATCTCTCTGCTTCTCTTTCTCTCTTTCATTCTTCTTCTTCCTCCCTCTCCTCCTCCCCCTTTATCCCCTTTACCCTCCCCCTCCTCCTCTCCCCCTCGACCTCTTCCCTCCCGCTTCATTCCCCCCTTCTTCCTTACCCTCCCTCCTTCCTCCTCCTCCTCCTGCCCCTTACCCCTCCCCTTCCTCCTCTTCATCCTACCTCCCTTTCCTCTTCTTCCTTCTCCCTCACCTTCCTCCTCTTCCTCCTCCTCCTCCCTCCCCCTCACCTTCCCCCTCCCCTCCTCTCTCCTCCTTCCTCCTCCCTCCCCTTCCTCTTCCCTCCCCCTCCCCTTCCTCCTCTTCATCCTCCCTCCCTTTCCCCCTTCTTCCTCCCCTTCCTCCTTCCCCTCACCTCCTCCCCCCTCTCAGCACCCCTCCCCCTCCCTGGCCCCCTCCCTCCTCTCCCCCTCGACCTCTTCCCTCCTTCCCCCTTCTCCTAACCCTTCCTTCTCCCCTTCCTCCTTACCCTCCCTCCTTCCTCCTCCTCCCTCCCCTTCCTCCTCCTCTCCTCCTTCCTCCTCTCTCCCCTCCCCCTTCCTCCTTCTCCCTCCTCCTTCCTCTTCCTTCCCCTTCCCCCTTCTCTCCTTCCTCTCCTTCCTCCTCCTTCCCCCTCACCTTCACCCTCTCCCTTCTCTCCTTCCTCCTCGCTCCCCCTCCCCTTCCTCCCTCTTCATCCTCCCCTCCCCTCACCTTCACCCTCCCCCTCCTCTCCTTCCTCTTCCTCCTTCCCCTCCCCTTCCCTCTCCTTTCCCCATTCCTCCCCTTCCTCCTCCTCCTCCTTTCTTTGATTTCGTGAAATTTTAACATTCTTTCCCCTGCTCCGTGCAAAAAGGCACTTAAGTCACACTCGCCATCGGCACACGGGGATCAAAATCTTTTTAATTCATGTTACTTGTTTACAATAGGTTTTAATTGCATGTCGTGTTGTAATGTTTCTGTTTTCTAGTAATTTTCTTTGTAATTTCGTTTCTTTTTTCCTCTTACCTTTTTTTTTCTTTATTTCTATAATTTCCTGAATTCCTCGTGGGGCGATAAGAGACTTTGTTCACATCCGGGATCAGTTTTTTTTTTTTTTTTTTTTTTTTTTTTTTTTTTTTTTTTTTTTTTTTTCGTTTTCATTTCATTATTTGTTTTCCTTAATCGCTATTCAATTTTTTTTTATGTGCTTTTGTTTTCTCATTTTCTTCTCTTGTTTTTATTTGTCGAGTTTTATTATACACTTTCTTATCTGGTTTCGTTTGATTCTCACTGTCTGTCTGTCTGTTTGCCTGTCTGTCTTTGTCTGTCCGTCTGTCTGCCTGTCTATCAGTCAGTCAGTCAGTCTGTCTATCTGTCTATCTGTCTGTCTATCTCTGTCTATCTGTCTGCCTGTCTATCAATCAGTCAGTCAATCAGTCAGTCTATATATCAATCTGTCTCTCTATATAAAAAAAAAAAAAAATCCATAAACAAAAATAGATCAATCTCCCCTTCGAATAATAACCACCTCCCGTTTTCTATCCGATCTTCCCATTCACAAAAGTACATCAAATAAATTGCGCGAATTAATGTGTTTTTTTTTTTTTTTTCGCGCAAGATGACAGTCAATTCAGCAAGCTGTCGGGAGAAATCTTGTCAAGAAAGCTGCATTTATTCTGTATGCAAATGAGTGTTGTGGGGCAGCGATGTTGAAAAAGGGAGGGGGGGGGGAGGGGGTGTTGATGGTGTGGTTTATGGTTATGGTGGCGGTGTGGATTGTGTGGATTGTGATGGTGTGGATTGTGATGGTGTGGATTGTGATTATGGTGATGGTGTGGATTGTGATGGTGTGGATTGTGATTATGGTGATGGTGTGGATTGTGATTATTGTGATGGTGTGGATTGTGATGGTGTGGATTGTGATTATGGTGATGGTGTGGATTGTGATGGTGTGGATTGTGATTATGGTGATGGTGTGGATTGTGGTTATGGTGATTGTGTTGATGGTGATGGTGTGGCTCATGGGTATGGTGTTGGTGGTTATAATGATAGTGAAGTTGTTATAAGTCAATGATTGTGGTATTTGTGAAGATGGTGAAGATAGTGACTGAGTTGATGGTGATGGTGGTGACTCTTAGGTTGATAATAAAGATAGTGATGACGGAGATGATGAAGGTATGGTGAATGGGTATGGTGAAGATGATGGTGAAATGGTATTGTTGTGTATATTAGTAGTGAAGATGGTGATGATGGTGCTAGTGACTGTGATGTTGGTGGTTATAGTGTTCATTGTGAAAAATAATCATAACAGAAATGAGGATTATTATAAGTTCTCGCCTGATTCAATAATATCAATAACAATTAATATAAAACCTGATGTCTTTACTACCAACCGACAACATCAACAAACATTAAAACCGACGAATAACAATTTAAAATAATATTAAAACAATTATATCAACATTAATCTGAAATAAATTAATTCCACACTTCTACAAGAGGACAAACAAAAAACGGGCTTCGGCGGCAGAGATTATGAGGGGAAACTAAACTGTTTTGCAATTAACAGCTAAACACATTTTGACCTCCTGTTTCTGTACCACTTTCGTTGTGAAATGAGGCATGTCTTCCAAACCGTATTTTATGAACTGATAATTAGACAAAAGGATACAGAAGGTAGGGATGCAGAGAGAGAAAGAGAGAGAGAGAGGGTGAAAGAGAGAGAGAGAGAGAGAGAGAGAGAGAGAGAGAGAGAGAGAGAGAGAGAGAGAGAGAGAGAGAGAGAGAGAGAGAGAGAGAGAGAAAGAGAGAGAGAGAATGAGAGAGAAAGAAAAAGGGAGTATACTGATAATCTTCTTCCTATTTCTCACCATTCACGCTCACCCGTCCGCCACCGTCACCCGCCCGTCCGTCCGTCCGTCCGCCCTTCCACCCGTCCGTCCACCCACCCACCCGTCCCGTCACCCACCCGTCCGTCCGTCCGTCACACCCTTCCGCCCCGTCTGCACCCATGCCCGTCCGTCCACCCACCCGTCCGTCCCGTCACACCCGTCCGTCACCACCCGTCCGTCCGTCCGTCCGCCCGTCACCCGTCAATCCGCCCACCCGCCCCACGTCCGTCACGCCCACCCGTCCGTCCGTCCACTCCGTCCGTCCGCCCGTCGTCACCCACCCGCCCGTCCGTCATACGTCACGTCACCCGTCCGTCCGTCCGCCCGTCCGTCCGCCGCCCGTCCGTCCGTCCACCCGTCCGTCCGCCCACACCCGTCCGTCCGTCCGTCCGTCCGTCCGCCGCCCGTCCGTCGGCTCCGTCCGTCCGTCCGCCCCGTCCGTCCGCCGCCGCCACGTCCGTCCGCCCCACGTCCGTCACCCGTAAATCACGTCCGTCCTGCCCGTCCGTGCCATCGTCATGCGTCCGTCCGTCCGCCCCTGCCCGTCCATCCGTCCGTCCGTCCGTCCGCCCGTCCGTCCACTTACATGCCCGCCCCGTCCGTCCGCCCGTCCGTCCGCCCGTCCGTCCGTCCGTCCGTCTAAGCCCGTCCGTCACTTACGTCCGTCCGTCCGTCCGTCCGTCCGCCCGCCCGTCCGTCCGTCCGTCCGTCCGTCCGTCCGTCCACCCGTCCGTCCGTCCGTCCGTCTGGCCCGTCCGTCACACCCGTCCGTCCGTCCGTCCGTCGCCCGTCCGTCCGCCCCGTCCGTCCGTCACCCGTCCGTCCGCCCGTCCGTCCGTCCGTCCACCCACGTCCGTCACGCCCGTCCGTCCGTCCGTCCGCCCGTCCGTCCGTCCGTCCGTCCGTCCGTCCGTCCGTCCGTCCGTCCGTCCGTCCGTCCGTCCGTCCGTCCGTCCGTCCGCCCGTCCGTCCGCCCGTCCGTCCGCCCGTCCGTCCGTCCGTCCGTCCGTCCGTCCGTCCGTCCGCCACGTCCGTCCGTCCCGTCCGTCCGCCCGTCCGTCCGCCCCGTCCGTCCGTCCGCCCCGTCCGTCCGCCGTCCGTCCGTCCGTCACCTGCGTCCGTCCGCCCGTCCGTCCGTCCGTCCGTCCGCCCGCCCACCCGTCCGTCCGTCCGCCCGTCCGTCCGCCGTCCGTCCACTCCGTCCGCCCGTCCGTCACCCGTCCGTCCGTCCGTCGTCATCCCGCCGCCCGTCCGTCCGTCCGTCCGTCCGTCCGTCCGTCCGTCCGCCCGTCCGTCCGTCCGTCCGTCCGCCGTCCGTCACCCGTCCGTCCGTCCCGTCCGTCCATACGTCCGTCCGCCCCGTCCGTCCGTCCGCCCATCCGTCCTGCCGTCCGTCCGTCCGTCCGTCCGTCCCGCCCCGTCCGTCCGCCCGTCCGTCGTCCGTCCGCCCCGTCCGTCACCCCGTCCGTCCGTCCGTCCGTCACTTAATCCGTCACCCGTCCGTCCATCCGTCCGTCACGTCCACTTCCACGCCCGCCAATCACGTCCGTCACCCGTCCATCCGCCCGTCACCCATCCACCCGTCCTTTCGCCCGCTGTTTAACGACCAAATATTTGAGGTACCAGATAGATTAAGTCCGGTTGAGAATTAAGGAGAATTATACCCAATGCACATAATCAGTCAAAATGTAAACAAAGCGGTTCCTCACAGTCTGAATTTTCCTTATGTTTGCGTGTGTGTGTGTGTGTGTGTGTGTGTGTGTGTGTGTGTGTGTGTGTGTGTGTGTGTGTGTGTGTGTGTGTGTGTGTGTGTGTGTGTGTGTGTGTGTGTGTGTGTGTGTGTGTGTGTGTGTGTGTGTGTGTGTGTGCGTGTGTGTGTTATAGAAAGGTCTTTAAGTATTCTTATGATACGAGTTACTGGATTCCCCCCCCCCTTTCACTTCCCTCTTGATTACTTTTAAAAACTTATTAATTATTGACATTGATGATATTAATTTATTAATATTAATTATTTCTTCTTCTATTCACCTCCGCTTTCTCTTGCTTCCTCCTTCCTTCCTTCCCTTTTTCCCTTCCCTCTCCCTCTATCTTCTCTCCTTCCCTACCCTCTCCCTCTATCTTCCCTCCTTCCCTTCCCTCTCCCTCTATCTTCCCTCCTTCCCTTCCCTCTCCCTCTATCTTCTCTCCTTCCCTACCCTCTCCCATCACCTTCTAAATTTCCCTGTCATTCTCTACCTTCTCTTTCAGTTCTCTTATTTCCTCCCATCTCCTCTTTCTCCTTCCATTCCGTCCTTCCTCCCCTCTTCCGTTTTTACTCCCTTCTCAGTTTCCCCTTCCCTTCCCTCCCACTCTTCCCTCTCACTTTCCCCTTCCCTTCCCTCTCATCCCTCTCAGCTTCCCCTCTCCGTCTATCCCCCTCTCCCCTCATTTCCCCTCTTTTCCTTATCAACTTCCCCTCCTCTTCCTTCCCCACCTTTCAAGAGTCCCTTTTGCCTCACTTTCTTCCATCTCCTCTCATTTTCCCTCTCTCCTATCCTCTCATTTCCCTTCCTTCTCCTTCTTCTTCTTCTTCTCCTCCTTCTTCTCTTCCCTTCCTATCCTCCCCTCCCCTCCCCACCCTCCCCTCCCCTCTCCCCTCCCCTCCCCTCCCCCCCGTGGGTCATATAAGCAGCTTAAATACTCGAGCTTCTGCCCCTGAGTTCATGAGAATCATTCCTATCGAACTTGAGACTCATAGCTGGCCGGTTAGTTATTTCTTTCTGATTTCTTTTTTTCTCTCTCTCTTTGTGTCTTTCTCTGTCAGTCTCTCTTTTTTTTCTCTCTCTCTCTCTGTCAGTCTCTCTCTTTTTCTTTTTCTGTCTGTCTCTCTCTCTCTCTGTCTCTCTCTCTCTCTCTCTCTCTCTCTCTCTCTCTCTCTCTCTCTCTCTCTCTCTCTCTCTCTCTCTCTCTCTCTCTCTCTCTCTCTCTCTCTCTCTCTCTCTCTCTCTCTCTTTCTCTCTCTCTCTCTCTCTTTCTCCTCCCCCCCCTCTCTCTCTGTGTCTGTCTCTCTCTCTCTCTCTCTCTCTCTCTCTCTCTCTCTCTCTCTCTCTCTCTCTCTCTCTCTCTCTCTCTCTCTCTCTCTCTCTCTCTCTCTCTCTCTCTCTCTCTCTCTCTCTCTCTCTCTCTCTCTCTCTCTCTCTCTCTCTCTCTCTCTCTCTCTCTCTCTCTCTCTCTCTCTCTCTCTCTCTCTCTCTCTCTCTCTCCCTCTCTGTCCCCCCCTCTCTCTCTCGCCAATTAATATTATCATTATCATTTTGGAAGTTCATTAATTCCATTTCTCACGTCCCCCTTTTTGAAGGTTTTTCATTCGTCCATTTCAAAGAGAAGTGATTAAGATGATAGACTTGAAACCTGAAGTTGGTCTGAAGAGCAGGTTTTTTTCTCCTTCTTCGTGTCATTTTTCTTTTTTTTTCTTCTTCTTTCTTGTTATCAAAGGGAATTACTTTATGCGACTTAAGAGTGAATCTTTTTTCTTTCTTTCTATCTATTATTGTTTTTGCTATTATTATTAGCATTGTTGCAGTTATTACTAACGTGATACTGATCATCATTATTATTATTATCAATAATGATATTATCATTATTATCATTTCAACTTATTAACTCTTATGTATTAACACAATGTAAAATCATTCTCTACTTTGTCGCCTATATAGTGCATATATTTCTTAAAGTTAATCCTCATTAAGTTATGTCACTTATAGATATGAACACAATTTAAGATACTGACAAGAATAGGAAAGAAATCTGCAACATTATTGCATATTTCTTCGTCCCTCGTTTCCCATTCGCGTCCAACGACTACATCTCTCGACTACACCTCTCAGTTCCCCTTCAACTGCACCTCCGCGCCACGACTGCAAGACTCAGCAATATGGCCTAAAAAAAAAGGTGATTTATCGGTCTATCTCGAAGTATCTCTATTTTTTTTTTTTTTAAGGGGGAGGGAGGGAGGGGGGAGTGAGTGGAGGGATGGAGATTGGTACCTTCCTTAATTTGCTGATTCTGATTTCTGTCAGTGGCTTTAAAAATGACAGCTATATCGAATGAATTGATGCAATGTTCAGAGTGACAATTTTTGCATTCAATATTGCAAAAAGGAACGATGAACTTTCACTGGATTTAATTATTTCCGAATGTATACTATACTTCATGTTCTTGTTCTGCAGTGGTACAGATTTTTCGTATTCTGTAAATCTTATTACATAAATATTTATTATATAAAAAGAAGCGTGTCTGGCACGTCAATATAGTTCTGATAAATATCTAAAAAAAGTTGTCGTACATGAAATCACAAAATAAAAGTAGATTTTATTATGAAATATACATCTGATACCTACTTATTCATAAATCTTCTCAGTTTCCCTTATGATTTTTAATTCTCTGTATTTATCAGAGCCATTAATAAACGCACACACTCACACACTCACACACACACACACACCCAAGTTATCATATGAGTTTACATACTGGTGCGCGTGTCCGTAACCGCACAAAACTCTACGGTTTCAACACACCGCATTTCAGTATATAACGGAGTTTGAATCGTTTGCTTTTTGACTCCGTAAATAAAATATGTGAATGAATAAATGAATGAATAAATGTAAAATGAAAGAAGGAAGGGATTTCAAATAACACAGGTTAATGAAACGAAGAAAAAAATGCTTGTTATCTAGAAAACATTGAAGTAATAATAGGATTTGACAAAATAAAAATGTAATTATAATTTTTTAGCCTCTGACTAATAGAGATGGATAGACGGAGAGAAAAAATATTCTCTCTCTCTCTCTCTCTCGCTCTCTCTCTCTCTTTATATTTATGTATGTAAATATATATATATATATTCATATACATACATATACACATACACATACATACAGTATATATATCGATCTATCTGTCTATTCATTTATCTATTTATCGATCTATTCAAAAAGACAGACAGCCGCAAAGTATAACTGCATGACTGAGTGCTGTCTCACAAGACGGAATAGATTGCAAAATCATGTAAACTAACAAATAATCAACACGCGATTAGGAATGACACATGATTATGTCTATATTGCTTAGACTTCAGGATACAAGAACCCCCCTCCCCTACCCCCCTTCCGCCCCCCACCCCCAGAAATCGGTAGTTAATTCAGCCTATCTGGCAACTCGACAGGTGTGTTTCCGTCGCATGATCAAAACTTTAAGTGTAATTGGCATTTCTGTTACTTGACCTTTTCTTTATATGGCAAGAGAGAAAGAGCGAGAGAGAAGATCGAGATGTAAAATAATACTTATATATTTTGAAATATGATTATCATATCATTCATCATCTTTTATAAAAGACAATAGAGTTAAAATTCATGTACTATCTTCCTCATTTCCTAATTTGTATAATTATCATTTAAAAAACAAAACAATCAGACTAAAGAATTAATAAACACATTACAGTTTTCAACGTTTTTATTTCTCGAAACAATAAACAAATAATCAGCTTAACTATTGTCCTTTATACTTAACATTTATATAATTTAAAACAGGGATACCTAACAAAACAAAGATACAAATACAATGAAACAGGTCAAAGGTGACAACAGAAGTGCAAGGTCAAACAGCCTGATAAAATCTACCATCACCTCCGTGTTATATTTTATATAACGTATTACATGTTACGTATACGCACATAGATACGCACACAGATCCACACACACATACATAACTGTAAATACGACTTCTCTTAAGTACCGTTCGTGATAATTAAGTGTTAAGTAATAAAGGTCATTAAGACACTTATAATTAGGAATTCCTATTTTACCCTTATGGACAAGGCTGAAATATCTACATATATGCAAAT
>BOPN01000223.1:559377-564377 GCA_017312705.2 Penaeus japonicus
GAAGAAGGAAGAAGCAGAGACAGGAAAATAAAAGTTAAACCCGAGTGCAGCATCTTAGTTTTCCCCCCAAGTTTGTTGCTGTGGCTCTCGAGGGCTCAGGGAGAGGGATGGAGGGAGGGAGAAGGAAAGGGAGGTGAAGGGTAAAGACGGAGAGGGGAGAGAGGAAAAGTGACTCTGACCCCTTTTCCCTCTCCCACCCTCTCTCTCTCCTTCTCTTTCTCCCTCTCTCTATCTCTCTCCCTCCTTCTCTTTCTCCCTCTCCCACCCTCCCCCCTCCTCTTTCTCCCTCTCCCTCTCTCTTTCTCCCTCTTTCTCCTTCTCCTCACCTTCTCCTCACCTTCTCTTTCTCCCTCTCCCTCTCTCCCTCTTTCCTTCTCCTTCTCCTCACCTTCTCTTTCTCCTTCTCCCTCTCCTACTCCATCTATCCCTCTTCCTCTTTTCTCACAAGCGTCACATCTCCACCCCCCCCCCCCCCCCCCCTCCGACTCAAGGCTTCTCAGGAGTACCAAGTTTCCCGAACTTTTGTCACCAATTTCAAAGTTTCGGGGATGTTGGCAGGCCTGTTTCGTCGGGTTTAAAGAGACCCCGTGTTAAAACGCACACACACCGATACAAATACATACACGTACAAGAAAAAAACAAACATATGGATATGGAAATAAACACACATACACACAATCGCGTGCCCGTGCACACACGTCCACATACATAAAGATACACACACACACATACACACACGTAAACAAACACGCACACGCACGCACATGGAATCTTTATATGTCTGTCTATATATGCTTCTGTCTATATATCTGTCTTTTGCCTATATATCTATCTGTCTGTCTATATATCTATCTGTCTATATCTGTCAGTCTATATATCAGTATGTATATATATATATATATATATATATATATATATATATATATATATATATATATATATATATATATCTATCTACTATATATCTGTCTGTCTATATATCTATCTATCTATATCAATATCTATATCTATACCTATATGCCTCTCTAACTACCTATCTACCTAACTATATGAATATATTCCTATATATCTATATACATATTCTTTTCACTCAAGATAATACTTAAAACATACAGTGAAATAAATCGTATTAATTTCCTTAACGTCACATTATTGGCAATGATAGCAAACTTACCGATAGTAAATATCACTAATAACAACAACAATAACAGCAAAAACAGTAAAAACAACAAGAACAACAAAGACAATACAATAACAACACAAACATCACATACAATGCAACAACAACGACACAAACAACACAACACAAACAATAAACAACACAAACGACAACAAAAAACAACAACGCAAACAGCAAAACAACAAACAAAGAAAACACAAACGAATAACAAACACACACAAAGCAAGAAGGAGAGAGCAATAACGCGCGAAATTACGTTCTTTGTCAAAGGTCATTGCGAAGGTTAGACGAAACCCTTGGTGAATTTATCTGTATTATCTTTGTCTCTTCTAATTCTCTTTTCTTCTGTTAGTCTTTTTTTGTTGTTGTTGTCTTCTTTTGGCTTTCTTTGTTTTGTTTTTGTTTTTGTTGTGGTGGGGGGATAAGGATGAAAATTATATTCATGATCCCTGTATTTACGTTATGTCTCAATGTTATTTTTTTTCTTTTTTCTCTTTTGTCTTCTTTTGGCTTTCTTTGTTTTTGGTTTTCTTATTTTTTTGTGTTTTGTTTTTGTTGTTGTGGGAGGATAAGGATGAAAATTATAGTCATGATCCCTTTATTTACGTTATGTCTCGATGACGGTACGATATAAATAGTAATGGTTTGTTGTATTTATATTATGTCTTCGATAGCCATGTTATGTCTCTTTCTCCCCCGCTCTTCCTCTCTCTCTTTCTCTTTTTCTCTTCCTTCATTATCGCTTACTCAATCTCCTAGATAATCCTCTTTCTCTATTTTCCTCTCTCTCTCTCTCTCTCTCTCTCTCTCTCTCTCTCTCTCTCCTCTCCCTCTCTCTCCCTTCCTCTCTCCGTCTCTTTCCCTCTCCGTCCCTCTCTCCCTCCCTTCCTCTCTCCCTCCCTCTCCGTTCCTCCCTCTCTCTCCCTCTCCCTCTCCCTCTCTCTGTCTCTTTACCTCTTCCTCCCTCTCTCTCCCTCTCCCTCTCCCTCTCTCCGTCTCTCTCTTTCCCTCTCCCTCTCTCTCTCTCTCTCCCTCTCCCTCTCCCTCTCCCTCTCCCTCTCTCCGTCTCTTTCCCTCTCCCTCGCCCTCTGTTCTGTGTGTATAACATTTGATGAGCGTTCGCCGTGCAGGCAAGAGGAAAGAGAAAGCGCGGGAAAATGTGGTTTGTAATTCCGGGTTTGAAAAAAAAAAATGGTTTTGGCACATCGTCACGTTTTGCTTTTTTCTCTTCCTCTGTTATTGTTCTCGTTTTTCTGCTTTCGTTTTTTTTCTCTCTCTCTCTTTTTCTCTGTTTTCATCTCTCTGTTTTCTGTCTCCCTACCCTATCTCTGTCTATCTGCTTATCTGCTCTATCTTATCTATCTTATCTTTCTCACTCATCTCCCCCTCTCTCTCCCCTCACTCTACATTTTCTTAACACTCATTCTCATGTTTTTTTTTTTTTTTTCTTCCTTTCTCCTTTCTTTCTTCCCTTTTCCTTTACGTAATAATTTACATTTATATCAGTTAGGGGTTACAGACATATCTTTATACTGGACTTTATACGCAACTTATAATGAGGGATGAGATAAGAAAGAGAGAAAGAAAAACACGCAATTATTATTTCTTCTCTCGGTATTCTTGTTTTATTCTGTCTTCCTAACATTCTTTCGTTTATTTAGTTTTCTTCTCTCTCCCTATTCTTCCTGCTTCTCTCACTGCTTTTTCATCTATGCAGTATTTTACAAATAAATGATTTAAAGGTTACAAACAAACGCAAAGTATATTTTTAAAAACAACATACGCGAATTAGACACCATTTAAAAAAAAGAAAAAAAAGAAACAAAAACATTTCAAGAAACGCAAAAAAGCCGCCATTTTTTCTTTTTTTCTTCCCTCTCTTTCTTTCCTTCCTTCCATTGGCCAACATAACTGAAAACAACTTCTCTGTTCTCTGTCGGTGTTGCAGTGGGGGAGATCTGGGTCTCTTGGAGGAACAGGCGAGATAAGAAATCCAGTTTTGCTAAATTATAAGTGTGTTCTCAGCTGTGAATGCTAAACAGGAGGGGAAGGTTCTCAGCTGTGAGTCTTTTTCTTCAAACAGTAAGCTCTCTAGCAGACTATCTTATTAAAGTTTGAGATAAAAAATGATCATAGTGTGATAATATAGTCATCAAATACCGACGGGAAAATTGAAAAGTAAGGATTATAATAGGAGAAACAAAAACAAAAGAAAAATATTTAGGCCAGTACCCTCTCAGAGTACGTCCGGGTCATCCGAGACTCGAGACACGGATCGTCTTAACGCTGTGTATTACTGATATTTTCCGCCCGACCCAAGAAACCACAATCCATGAATTTCCATCTGTTCTTTCCTCCTTTATTTCTCTACTTATTCTTTCCTCTACACGTGTCTTGTTTTATCAATAAGGAACAGTAAAAAAATATATATATAAAAGGAAGTAGATAGGCAGAATTGACGCATAATTAATGTGATTATCTTTTTGTCGTGGTTTTCCCCTTATTTCTTTCCGATTGGCTATAATAAATATATATTTTGATATAAACCGAGGGTTTGATTCCTCTCTTTTCTCTCTCTCTCTCTCTCTCTCTCTCTCTCTCTCTCTCTCTCTCTCTCTCTCTCTCTCTCTCTCTCTCTCTCTCTCTCTCTCTCTCTCTCTCTCTCTCTCTCTCTCTCTTCTTCACCTCATAGTCTCCCTCCACCTCTTCCATCTCCCCCTGTTCCACTACCTCCTCCTCCACCTCCACCTCCCATTCCTCCACCTCGGCACCTCTACCACCTCCCCTTCCCCTTCCCTCTCCCCCCTACCACCTCCCCTCCCTTCCCCCTCCCTCTCCCCCCTACCACCTTCCCTCCATCTCCCCCCTACCCACCTCCCCCTCCCTTCCCCTCCCTTCCCCTCTCTCTCCCACCTCCCCTCCTTCCCTCTCCCCCTACCACCTCCCTTCCCTTTCCCTCCCTCTCCCCCTACCACCTCTCCTCCCCTCCCTTCCTCTCCCCCTACCACCTCCATTCCCTTTCCCTCCCTCTCCCCCTACCACCTCCCCTCCCTTCCTCTCCCTCTCCCCCCTACCACCTCCCTTCACTTCCCCTCCCTTTACCCCCTACCACCTTCCCTCCCTTCCCCTCCCTCTCCCCCCTACCACCTTCCCTCCCTACCCCTCCCTCTTCCCCTACCACTTCTCCTCCCCTCCTTTCCCCTCCCTCTCCCACCTCCCCTCTCTCTCTCCCCCTACCACCCACCCCCCCCCTCACTCCCCCCCTCCCCCCCTCACCCACCTCCTTCCCCCTGCACCCTGCCTCTCTCCCTCTCTCTCTCTCTTCCCCTCTCTCTCCCTCCCTCCCTCTCTCTCTCCCCCCTACCTCACGTCCCTCCCCCCGCCACCACTTCCCCTCTCTCCCCCCTCCCCCCCTTCCCCCTTCAAGAAAAAAAAGAGGAAAAGTCCACAGCTTACCGACCTAGACAGCGAGATCAGCAGGTGAGGAGAAGAAGCGAAGGGGCTGGAGTGGTGTGTGTGATCTAAAGGTCTTGTGTTCGTATGGAAAACTTTTGTTATTGTCATTATTACCGTTATTTTTTATTTTTTTTTATTATCGATATCCTTATTATCGTTATCGTTATTACTATTATTATTTTACTTTTTTTATTAGCAATATCATTATTATTCGTTATTACTATTATTATTATTATCTTTACTGTCGTCATTATTATCATTATCATTACTATCGTTATTATTATCATCTTCATTATCATTTTTTGTTATTATTATTATCGTTATTGTCATTATTACTACTACTATTATTATTACTACATTATCA
>BOPN01000223.1:569377-571877 GCA_017312705.2 Penaeus japonicus
ATCAATAAGGAACAGTAAAAAAAAATATATATAATAGGAAGTAGATAGGCAGAATTGACGCATAATTAATGTGATTATCTTTTTGTCGTGGTTTTCCCCTTATTTCTTTCCGATTTGGCTATAATAAATATATATTTTGATATAAACCGAGGGTTTGATTCCTCTCTTTTCTCTCTCTCTCTCTCTCTCTCTCTCTCTCTCTCTCTCTCTCTCTCTCTCTCTCTCTCTCTCTCTCTCTCTCTCTCTCTCTCTCTCTCTCTCTCTCTCTCTCTCTCTCTTCTTCACCTCATAGTCTCCCTCCACCTCTTCCATCTCCCCCTGTTCCACTACCTCCTCCTCCACCTCCACCTCCCATTCCTCCCCCTCGGCACCTCTACCACCTCCTTCCCCTCCCTCTCCCCCCTACCACCTCCCTCCCTTCCCCCTCCCTCTCCCCTACCACCTTCCCTCCATCCCCCCTACCACCTCCCCTCCCTTCCCCTCCCTTCCCCTCTCTCTCCCACCTCCCCTCCTTCCCTCTCCCCCCTACCACCTCCCTTCCCTTTCCCTCCCTCTCCCCCTACCACCTCTCCTCCCCTCCCTTCCTCTCCCCCTACCACCTCCCTTCCCTCTCCCTCCCTCTCCCCCTACCACCTCCCCTCCCTTCCCTTCTCCCTCTCCCCCTACCACCTCCCTTCACTTCCCCTCCCTTTACCCCCCTACCACACCCCTTCCCTCCCTTCCCCTCCCTCTCCTCCCTACCACCTTCCCTCCCCTACCCCCTCCCCTCTTCCCCTACCACTTCTCCTCCCCTCCCTACCGCTCTCTCCTCCCACCTCCCCTCTCTCTCTCCCCCTACCACCCACCCCCCCCCTCACTCCCCCCCTCCCCCCCTCACCCACCTCCTTCCCCCTGCACCCTGCCTCTCTCCCTCTCTCTCTCTCTTCCCCTCTCTCTCCCTCCCTCCCTCTCTCTCTCCCCCCTACCTCACGTCCCTCCCCCCGCCACCACTTCCCTCTCTCCCCCTCCCCCCTTCCCCCTTCAAAAAAGAGAAAAAAAGAGGGAAAAGTCCACAGCTTACCGACCTAGACAGCGAGATCAGCAGGTGAGGAGAAGAAGCGGAAAGGAGCTGGAGTGGTGTGTGTGATCTAAAGGTCTTGTGTTCGTATGGAAAACTTTTGTTATTGTCATTATTACCGTTATTTTTTTTTATTATCGATATCCTTATTATCGTTATCGTTATTACTATTATTATTTTACTTTTTTTATTAGCAATATAAATTTATTATTCGTTATTACTATTATTATTATTATCTTTACTGTCGTCATTATTATCATTATCATTACTATCGTTATTATTATCATCTTCATTATCATTTTTTGTTATTATTATTATCGTTATTGTCATTATTACTACTACTATTATTATTACTACATTATCATTATCATCATCATTATCAACCTCATTCATATTACTATTGCTAATACTAACTACTAAATAATGATTATAATCACCAACATATAACATACATATAAATATATAACAACAACACTACTAATATCAACGACAACATTCACAAAGATCTTGCGCAGCAATATGTCAAAATTCCTAAGAAAACGTTTTCTTAGAAACAAGTAATGAAAACAAAAGGAAACGATTTCAGGAATTTGTGTCCAATGGTTAACCTCACACAAGGAACAACTGGAGGAAAAATTATACATCAAAAGTTCGTTATTTCGTAATAAGTTTTTTTCTTTTCTTTTCTCTTTTTTTTCAAATCTTTGAGACCAAAAGGCTCTGGGTTTCAATTCTGCGAAATTCGGATTAAAAATGCAATTTAGCACACAAGGGGGATGTCAGAAAAAAAATGTGTGTGAGAGGGAGAGGGAGGGAGGGAAGGAGAGAGGGAGAGAGGGGAGGGAGGGAGGGAGGGAGGGAGGGAGGAGAGAGGGAGGGAGGAGAGGGAGGGAGGGAGAGAGGGAAGGAAGGAGAGAGGGAGAGAGGGAGGGAGGGAGAGAGGGAGGGAGAGAGGGAGGGATGGAAGGAGGGAGGGAAGGAGAGAGGGAGGGAGGGAGGGAGGGAGAGAGAGAGAGAGAGGGAGGGAGGGAGGGAGAGAGAGAGAGAGAGAAGAGAGAGAGAGAGAGAGAGAGAAAGATTATAATAATCGAAAAAGAATAACTGATTCCAATCTACGAAAGAGCGTTTAGAAACTAGATTTTCAGTTGATTATGTAAACGCTACCGTCAACACCAGCTTCAAGAACACACACACGCACACATGTACCGTTGCACATACACAAGCACAAGCACAGAAACAAAAAGCACTCACACACAAACACAAACCTACAAAAGCACACACACACACACACACACAAACAACACACACACACACAAGCACACAACACACACAAGCACACAACACACACACAGACACACAAAAGCACACAACGAGTCACATGAGAACGCAATTGCAAGCACGTGACCATCAACTGTGCGTGCCGCGTATGACCGCCGCCGAACG
>BOPN01000223.1:576877-579377 GCA_017312705.2 Penaeus japonicus
GGGAGGGGAGGAGGGAGGGAGGAGGGAAGGGGAGGGGATAGGGAGGAGGAAGGAGGGGCGGGGGAGGGGGTATGGGGGTGAAGGGGTGAGAGGAGGAGGGAGGGGGTAAGGGGAGGAGGGGATTGGAAAGTGAGGGAGGGGTAAGAGGGGGAGGGGAGGAGGAAGGAGGGGGTGAGGGGAGGAGGGAGGGGGGAGGGGGAGAAGGAGAGACATGGAAATGAGGAGAAAGAGAAATAGAGAGAAGGGGAGACAGGGAGATGAGGAGAAAGAGAAACAGGGAGATGAGGAGAAAGAGAAACAGGGAGATGAGGAGAAAGAGAAACAGGGAGATGAGGAGAAAGAGAAACAGGGAGATGAGGAGGGGGAAAAGGAGATACAGGGAGATGGGGAGGGGAGGGGAAAGGGGGGGAGGGGAGGCGTTGAAGCTATGCGTCCCCTTCCAGTGATCCAAAACCCACTGATGACTATGGAGTGGGATGAGATGACTCAGTAGGGAAGATTGTTTTTTGTTTTTCTTTTGTACTTTTTTTTAAATTTTCGTTTTCGTTCGTTCGTTGGATCTTGTGTTTGTTTGTTCGTCTGTTTGTCTTGAGATGGAGAGAGAGGGATAGAGAGAGACAGATAGATAGACAGATGGGTGGAAAGGATGATAGGTAGATGGGTAGAAAGATTGAGAGAGAGAGAGAGAGAGAGAGAGAGAGAGAGAGAGAGAGAGAGAGAGAGAGAGAGAGAGAGAGAGAGAGAGAGAGAGAGAGAGAGAGAGAGAGAGAGAGAGAGAGAGAGAGAGAGAGAGAGAGAGAGAGAGAGAGAGAGAGAGAGAGAGAGAGAGAGAGAGAGAGAGGGAGAGGGGGAGAGGGAGAGGGAGAGAGAGGAGAGAGAGAGAGAGGGAGAGAGAGAGAGAGAGAGAGAGAGAGAGAGAGAGAGAGAGAGAGAGAGAGAGAGAGAGAGAGAGAGAGAGAGAGAGAGAGAGAGAGAGAGAGAGAGAGAGAGAGAGAGAGAGAGACAGAGAGAGATACAAAATGAGACAGAGCTAGAAGCATAGACAGAGACACAGACTAAGACAGGTAGAGAGAATATAAGTAAAATAAATCCCACGACACACACACAGACACACACATAAAACCGACATACCTACAATCACAAAGACACATACAATACCTCATCAACATGGAACAACAATAAAAAGAAAAAAGAAAAAAAACTCGTCATAAACACATGTCACACCTAAACCAAAATACTCCACTGACCTCGAAGCATCAAACGACCTGCTATAATAGGATTAAAGGGACGAATAGAATGATAATAATAACACGCAATCAAAGACCATACTTAAAATTGACTTATGGAGCTCAGTGCCTCAGCGACGCCGCCCAGAGTCAATTCGAGACGTACCTCCTCTCGTTCGGCCGCGGCTCAACGCTTGTATTTATTAAAACTGCCATTTACCTGCAACAGAGAGACAATTATGCATCAGTTCAACCGCGAAAACATATATTGATAGTACTTGTTTACGCTGTAATGTGATGTATTTTATTCAATTACTAGTCTTAAAGGGAGATATCCAGTGTTGTATCATTTTGTAATAAAAAAGACATGGACAAGGGAAACCGGGCCTCAAAGAATGGGTGTCGCGGATTCCGTTTTACACCTGACATGTCACAAACAAGATATAAAATGGCGACGATGAGATTTTTCTGCAGAGAGGGAGGCAGAAGGAGGAAATGAGAGAGAGAGAGAGAGAGAGAGAGAGAGAGAGAGAGAGAGAGAGAGAGAGAGAGAGACAGAGACAGAGACAGAGAAAGAGAGACAGAGAGAGAGAGAAAGAGACAGAGACAGAGAAAGAGAGACAGATAGAGAGATACAGCGAGAGCGAGAGAGATAGAGAAACAGACAGATACAAACAAACAGAAAGACAAAAAAGAGAGTGAGAACGAGCACAAAAACCAGGCAGAAAGTGTGTGCAAAAATAAGACCTCACACCACCGCACGTCAGAATATATCCATGTCAGAATCGCTATGACTGTCGCCGCCCAAACGTACTTACACCTTTCTACAGCCAATAAACAAAACAAAAAGATAATCAAAATAAACATAAACAAAACAAGGTTACCAACAGCTAGGCGAGAGGTCATCTTTCTTAACACCCTTAACCCTTAACACCCCTTTAGGTTAAGCCTTAGAAACCCTATGAAGACACCCATTAAATCCCCTTAGAAACCAACCGAGGCATCTAGAAACCACGTCGGAACCTCTAGATGCACCTAGAACCCCTCCCCCCCATCCCCCGGCAACCCCTTCTAGAACCCCAATTTCCTAGAAACCTCTAGAAATCCACAGAACTCTTCCTTTCCTCGTCAAAACTCTAGAAATCCCCCCTAGAGTCTCCCTTCCCTTAGAAACCCTCATCAGAACTCGCCTTCCCCTAGAAACCTCGTTAAACCTAGAACCCTCATTCCTTAGACCTCCACTCTAGAACCTCATCATAGCCCCTAGGTAACCT
>BOPN01000223.1:589377-594377 GCA_017312705.2 Penaeus japonicus
ACTTACTTTTATTTATAGTGTTTTAATGAATAGTTTGCATTTACTTACTTTTATTTATAGTGTCAATTTATAGTGCATTTACTTACTTTTATTCATAGGGTCTTAATGAATAGTTTGTATTTACTTACTTTTGTTTATAGTGTCTTAATGAATAGTTTGTATTTACGTGTTCTGTGAATGATTTCTCTTGCTCTCTCTGGTATGGTGAATTGACTCGTGTTTGGTATGGTGTCTTGGGAAGTTTGTTTGTATAGTGTGTTGTAGTGAACGTTTATAGTGTTTTGTGAAGCGTTTTTGATAGAGTTTTTTATGGTGTTTATTCAAATATGATGTCTTATGGTGTTTGATTACAATGCTCGTATTTTCTCAGCGTATTGTTTTTATAATCCTGCCATGTCACTATTCTATTGTATACCCTTCCTTTTGCTGTAGTATAGTGGTTTACTCTATCTTCGATATGGTGTTTTGACCTCTCTGAATACAATCACTATACATTGATTCATCTCACCATACACGCTCAACGTAATATTCGATTTTAAACACAACGCCTTCAGTGAATGTAGTATGAAGTTATGGTGAACCTCATCATATTTTCTTTCCCAACACCATATATACCATACCTACAGTGACAAACAGTCATAGATTATGACGAACAAGCAATCCCAAACCAATAACACCATATTTACAACAGTCTACAGTGCCTACAGTGTCCAAGAGTGATACGTTATGGTGATCTAGGTTATAGTGACGCATATTCGTTCTCTTTCCCTTTTCCCGCAAGTAATTCAATGGATCTCGTCTATAATAAGTTTCGATAAATCGCTTGTGACCTCAATCAGAGAGAAAAAATGGGGATGGAAATTCAGGGACTGGCAACTCGATTAGATGTTGCTGGCAGGGTGGGTGGATATATATTGCTTTTTCATTTGCATTTGTTTTTTCTTATCATTATCATTGTTAATGTTCTTTTTTTTTTTTGGGGGGGGGGTTATATAATGATAATATTAGTTGATGTTGTTACTATTAACATCATTGTTATTACTATTATCATTACTAATATTAGTAAGTAGTAATGATAATATTATTATCATCATATCATCATCATTATGCTTATGATCATTATCATCATTAACATAACTTTTATTATCATTATCATCATTAACATAACTTTTATTATCATTATCATAATCACTTTCATGATTATCATTATCATCATTATTATTATTGTTATTACTATTATTATTATCATTATCATCATCATCATCATTATTAGTATTATTATTACAATTATTATTATCATTATGATAAATATCATTATTATTATCCTAATCAATATTATCATCTTTATCATCATCATCATCGTTATTCTTATTTCTATTTTCATTCTTTATCTTACTTCTACTACTCTTTTTTTAATCTTCATCATCATTATTGTCATAAACAGACAGATAAATAAATAGATAGATAAGGATATAACTGATTAGTAAAGCCAGACGGAATATAGAGGTAGATAGATTAATAAACATATAGTCACCCAAAGACACACAGATAGATATATTGCAAAATAATTATAAATAATAAATAATTATGTTAAAACAATAGCAATAATAATAATAATAATAATAATAATAATAATAATAATAATAATAATAATAATAATAATAATAATAATAATTATTATAATAATTATAATAATAATAATAATAATAATAATAATAATGATGATGTTGATGATAACAATGACAATGACAACAATAGTAATAACAATAATAAAAATAATTCAACTTCCGGCGAACGGTTGCCAAGTCTCGCCAGATGATTTAACTCGAGTTGAAAGTTATCTCCGTGTATGTTCCCATTGAGAAGATCATAATTTGCATGATTAGAAGCAATGTTGCACAGATCAAGGCGTCTGTCCCCGTTCCTCAGCTGTGTGTAGCAACTGCAGCTTTTACAAATAAGTCTCAAATAAGATCTCATCATTTGCAACACGAGACACAGCTGCAAGTTGCAAAGAAAACAAGAATTTGTAAGTCGAGAGAAGGAAGGAGGTAAAGGAAGGGAAAAGTGGATACGTTTTAGCTTCTGCGAGAAATGAGGGAGGGAAAGGAAGGGAAAAGTGGATACGTTTTAGCTTCTACGAGAAATGAGAGAGGGAAAGGAAGGGAAAAGTGGATACGTTTTAGCTTCTACGAGAAATGAGAGAGGGAAAGGAAGGGAAAAGTGGATACGTTTTAGCTTCTACGAGAAATGAGAGAGGGAAAGGAAGGGAAAAGTGGATACGTTTTAGCGTCTACGAGAAATGAGAGAGGGAAAGGAAGGGAAAAGTGGATACGTTTTAGTTTCTTGATGAAATGACGGAGCGAAAGGAAGGGAAAAGTGGATACGTTTTAGCTTCTGCGAGAAACGAGAGAGGGAAAGGAAGGGAAAAGTGGATACGTTTTAGCTTCTGCGAGAAACGAGAGAGGGAAAGGAAGGGAAAAGTGGATACGTTTTAGCGTCTACGAGAAATGACGGAGTAAAAAGAAGGAGAAAATAGATACATTTTAGCTTCTACAAGAAACGACGGAGGGAAAAGAAAAGAGAATACGTTTTAACTAATGCGTGACATAAAGGGAAGAAAAAAAGAAGAAAAGAACGAATGAGGAAGAAAAAAGAGGAAGAAAAAAGAAGCGAGTGAAGAAATAAATGCAAGAGTGGTGATGCAGTTGAAAGAGGGAGATGCTGCAACGGAAGATAATCAGCTGAAGCAATGATGATCGCCTTGATCTGTGCAACGTTAACTCTAAAAATGGGACTAATTATTCCTCTATTTTATTCCCATATCTATTTATATCTACCTATCAATTTATCTGTATCTGTCTAGCTATCTTTTTATTTGTATCTATCTATCTATCTATTTATCTATTTATCTGTATCTATCTATCTTTCTATCTATCTGTATCTATCTTTCTATCTATTTGTATCTATATATCTATCTATTTATCTGTATCTATCTATTTATCTATATCTGTCTCTCATGAAATCTATATATCTATCTATCTCTTAATCATTATGATCATCATTACCATGGTATTATTATTATAATTATAATCCCCTTTATCATTATATTTAGCATCATCATTATCGTCATTAAGATAATGTTCTCATAATTGTTGTTGTCATAATCATTATCATTATCATTATTACTATTGTTATTATCATTATTGTTATTACACTATAATCATTACAGGTATTACTATCATTATTATTACTATTAATAGTAACATTATCATTATCCTTATTATCATCATCATTAATATCAATAATATAATCATTCACATTGTTATCATTGTTGTCAATGATGACAATGATAAGAATGATGATAGGATCTTTATTATTGTTCTTATGGTGTTGTAGCATCAACAATAGTAATACCAGTGATGATAATGATGATGATGATAATAATAATAATAATAATAATAATAATAATGATAATAATAATAATAATAATAATAATAATAATAATAATAATAATAATAATAATAATAATAATAATGATAATAATAATAATAATAATAATAATGATAATAATAATAATAATAATAATAATAATAATAATAATAATAATGATGGTAATGATAATAATGATGATGATATAATGATAATAATGATAATAATGATAATAACGGTGATGATGATGATGATAATGATACTACTATTAATAATAATTATAATAATAATGATGATATTGATAATAATGATAAAAACACAGTAATAATAATGAAGACAATGATAACAATAATAAGATAAAAGATAATAATGATGATAATGATAACAACAACAACAGCAGCAAAAGCAATGATAATGATAATGATGATAACAATAAAGATTTTTTTTTTATATAGTAAATGGCTCTAGCTCAATTTTTTAAACCCCCCCCCCCCCCGAAAGGAAAAGCTTCCGAAACAAAATTTAGAAACACAATATAAAGATTAATCTTAGATCTTAAACAGCTAAAAAAAAAATAAAAAAAATAAAAAAATAAAAATAAAAAGGTAAGAAAAGTCTTCTTGAAAACGTAATAAAATCATCAAATTAATGTTTTCCCTTTAATCCCTTTATCTTCTTTTTATCATGTTCAAAAAGAAGTGAAATGTGGAACAGTAAGTAAACATAATTTGCATGAAATATTTCATCTTAAATTACATTCGTTTAGTGTATTAAAGGCAGTGTATTTCTCAATTTGAATACACTATTCTCAGAGCTACATTATAATTGTATAAAAAATCATTTTGTTTTTAGTTATTTCCAGCAAACAGTATTCAATAATATTAAGGGATATGTATTTCTTTTCTTATTGAATTGCAAAATAGACTGAAATATTAAATGAATTGAGTATATTCAAAAGGAAATTGTAGATAATAACTTTCTTCATTATCATAATCCTTACTTAAGGAATTTTGTTTTTGTTTTTTAAATATTCTCTATGTCTGTTCACGTTTCAAAGATTTTTTTTTGGGGTGTTGTTCGTTGTTGTTAATATGCATATATACTTCTAACTAACATTAGTTTTCATGGTAGCTGTAGTGATAAAAAAAAACAATTAGATGTCTGAATTGAATTAAGTGGAATTACTCCGAGATTATGCGACTAATTTTTGCAATTATACATAATAAAGAAATAGATAATATAAATATATACACATATATGTATATATATGTATATATATATATGTATGTATATATATAAATATATATATATATATATATATATATATATATATATATATATATATATATATATATATATATATACATATACACACACACACACACACACACACACACACACACACACCTTAGATTAGGAAAAAAAGGTTTAATTCATTTCAACATTTCAATCCAACATATATTATTTCATAGCGATTAAAACTCATTAAATTAATTATGCAAAAGGCTAAGTGAACGCTTGGTAAGAATCACATGCTAGAAACAGGTTAACAAAAACAGACTCTATGA
>BOPN01000223.1:604377-606877 GCA_017312705.2 Penaeus japonicus
CCCCCCTTATTCTCCTCCTCCTACTACTCCTCTTTCCTCTACTCCTCCTCCTCCTTCCTCTTCTTCTTCTCCTCTTCCTCCTCCTCCTCCTTCTACTCTTTCCTCTTCTTATCCTCCTCCTCATTCTTTTTTCTCTCTCCCTCCTCCCCTCCCCCTCCCCCTTATCCTCCTCCTTCCTCTTCTTCCTCCTCCCCTCCCCCTTATTCTCCTCCTTCCTCCCTTACCTCCTCCCCCTTTATCCTCCTCCTCCATCTCCTCCTCCTCCTCCTCCTCCTTCTTCTCCTCCTCCTCTTCCTCCCTTACCACCTCCTCCTCCTCCTCCCCCTCCCCCTTGTCAAGTGAGCTTCTGGCAAAGACGAGATAGAAGCTGCAAGGCGCGGGACAGCCAGCAGTTGCCATGTATGCTTTTCCTAGCTTCCATTATCTTCACCGTGAATCCGGCGAAATCCGTCCTGCCTTCGTTTGCCGTTTTTCTTGCAGTTGCAGACGGATACACGAACGCTCTTTTTGTGAAAGAGGGTTGCGGGGCTGTTGTTTATTCTTTCAAATATATCTCTTTCGTAATCCAATTCAGGTTTATCTTTCTCTAATTAAGGATTTACATGTAATATAATTGTATATATTGCATAAACAAAATCAACAAAGAAATGTACCATTTTTTTGAACGTACGTACTACAAAAAAAAAAATAATCTAAAAGCAAAAAAAACAAAAGAAAAGTTTTTAAAAATGTCCCCCCCCCCCCCATTGAAACAAAATGGGCGAAATTGACATGAAAGGCTTTTAAGTTAACTAAGGGTGTCGCCTGCATGCGAGTCACAGAACTTGCAAAATCGAGCGTCTTGTACTTCGTGTGTTCTCGCCAGACCACAAGCCATTAGCTGTTCATGACAACGCAGAAGATCAGAGTGAACAGAGAGGAATAACTAGGCGTGTTCTCTTGCGTTTTGGGATTGTTATTCTCAGAGTTTTTATCATCTAGTTGTATCATTTTTATTTTTTGTTGTTGTTATTATTGGTGTTATTACTGTTATCGTTACTGTTATGGTTATTTTCGTTTTTATCATTATTGTTTTTATTTTTTATTATTTTTAATATTTCTATTTTATTATTATTGGTAGTTACAATGATTGTTGTTATTATTATTGGTATTATTACTGTTATCGTTACTGTTATAGTTATCGTTTTTTATTATCATTATTATAATTGGTACTGATCTAATTATCTTCAAGGTAACAACGCTATATTATTAATAACATTATTTTCGGTATCATCATTAATACTTGTTTTTAATAACTTTATTTTTAGAAGTGGTAGTATCTTTATATATGTGTCACCCTTACCAACATTGTAAGTAGCATCATTATCGCTACTTCCCTGCTTATCATTATCATAATTATATACATGGCGGACGCATTCCCCGCAAACCAAGCTACCATTATCCATGGACGCAAATACCTTTAGGCAGACTTGCAATCTCTCTCTCTCTCTCTCTCTCTCTCTCTCTCTCTCTCTCTCTCTCTCTCTCTCTCTCTCTCTCTCTCTCTCTCTCTCTCTCCCTCTCTCTCTCTCTCTTTCTCTCTCTCTCTCTCTCTCTGTCTCTCTCTCTCTCTCTCTCTCTCTCTCTCTCTCTCTCTCTCTCTCTCTCTCTCTCTCTCTCTCTCTCTCTCTCTCTCTCTCTCTCTTTTCTCTCTCTCTCTCTCTCTCTGTCTCTCTCTCTCTCTCTCTCTCTCTCTCTCTCTCTCTCTCTCTCTCTCTCTCTCTCTCTCTCTCTCTCTCTCTCTCTCTCTCTCTCTCTCTCTCTCTCCCGCGTTCATAAGCTTTCGTTATATTCTTCAATATTCTCCTTCACCGTGGAAAATATATCCAACTTTCAGAAACATTGAGAAGAAAAGATATCCCCGATAAACAAAAAGAAAGACTATATATAAAAAAAAAAATAAAGGAAATACGCTCGTTGTAGCTATGTCCCGCCGTAGACCAGCAGATAAATAAACAGAAGAACTCTGTGAAGCGTGTGTGTTTCATAGCCATCTGGAGAGGGTTGCAAGGGCTGTGAGGATTGCAAGGGTGCAGCTGGGGTCACGAGGATAAGAGGATAGAGAATGGGGGGAAGGACTGGGCATTTGGGTTAGCCATTATCCCTCATTTGCATATGGCATGAACATATCACCTTCACTGGCTTGCTTGCGACGGCAGCCATTTATATCTTTATTTTTTGTGATAATGGTTTCTTTCACGTTTTCTTTATTGATTCCCGTTTTCTGTTGAAAAATGGGCGAAAAAAAGAAAACTAACATTAAAACAATGTATATATATATATATATATATATATATATATATATATATATATATATATATATATATATATATATGCATATATATATGTATATGTATATATATATATATATATATGTATGTATGTATATATATGTATATATATATATATATATATATATATATATATATATATATATATATATATATATATATACATACAC
>BOPN01000223.1:620622-623122 GCA_017312705.2 Penaeus japonicus
GGAATGTTGTTGATGTGTTCCAAAATCCAATGCTGTCAACAACAAAAAACGGCCCATTGTGTTATATTGCAATATTCGGTTCTTGAAATTTATCTATGAGCCTTGTAGAAAAAAGGAACATATTAATGAAGGAAATATGCAAAGAAGCGAAGTGTTGGATTTGCAGACCGTGTGTTGCTGGAGGCTGTGATGACAGCCGTATTATAGGACGTTATCTGCGTGCCGTAGCCATGTCATGATGTTGTGTCCATGTCCTGTTCATGTCACGAAGGCGGTGGCACATCTGCGCCAGCTGCTTCAGATTTACCAGCCGTTCCAAAGTTAACATGTTTCGGATGAATGGCACTGTCAAAATAACAAATTCATAACAGAAACTACAATTATAGGTAGCAATACTAAAAGGTAGTTCAATTTTTGTATGAATCAGTTGTTGTACTTGTTCCTACTTCAAGAATTGACAACCATTTCACGAACGCGCCGTTGGTAATTCACTCTACGCTCGATCAAAACAAACGGGATTGGAGGGAGCCTGTGTTTATGAATAGATCTTCCTGATTTTGTCTGTGTATATACTGTACATGTATGCGTATCTTTGATATGTCGTACATATAGATTTAATGTATACATATTTTATATAATCAAATAGTTTAACTTTACGTTCCTGACTACTTTTACCATTCATTTACCTTCACTCTCCTTCGAAAAGTCCGCCAAAAGGTAAACAAACTCAAAATCAGCAGAGAATCCATGTTTTCTTAAAAGAGTTTGTAATCCAAGTCTATGCCAAAGATCCCTAATATATCCAATATATATATTACTTTCCAAATGTAGTATGCTCATATGAAGTATTGGTAAGAAAAAGTACAGTAAATATATGACTTTTTCGACTGTGTATCAATCGTGATAAGCCCGCCCCTGCTCACTGAGTTTCCCAGCCGTCTGGTAGCTCAGCGGTAGCGTGTCTACTTCACATACTCGTGGTCGGCGGATCGAAGTGTCCAAACTCGTGAGTTTCCACTGTCACCTGGCGATTACTGACGTAGCTGGGCACTGCGTTGGGTAAGGACTGAGCTCAGATCGAGTCAACACTCGTTGGCACATTCTCTCACGAGTTAGCACACAGGCGGGCTCGCTTCAGTGCATACAAGCCTGGCAGCACCTACTCTGCAAATTTGGCTTATCCTTATCACGGAGTTTCCACGATTGTTCCAATACTTTCCACGACTTTGCCATGCTTTTGACACGGATACCCGCTCCTAGAATACCAAACGCGGCATGTACAATGTACATGTCATGTACTCTGCGCGCTAGGGAGTTATAATAGGCTGGACTCATGAGAGTGTCAAGACTGCAATTTCTTCTTTGTGGTGACAATTGATCTGATGGTTTAAGGTTCCATGTTGCATTAGTAAGTTGAGTATGTTTGTCTTATTTTCTTAAATGTATTGCTGGTGATGGTCGAAGGAATCTCAGTAAATTTTCTGAATAATGCTGTTACTATATACCACAAAAGTGGTATTGACGGATTCCCTCCTCTCTGTGCTATCCATATATATATGTGTGAGGGGGGGGGGGGGCATGAATTCGACCAGAGAAATTTACCATCTAAAGAATCTGTTGTTTTACATCATGTAAGTGTTTGAATAACACAGCATGGATGGACTTGTTTGTTCACCTTGAAGCTAATCTCTGTTAATCTCATGATTTGACGGATCTCAAGCTTATTGGATTCATGGTTCTTCATTTGAGTAATTACCAGTTTCTGTATCTTCACCTTCGTCTTTTACTTTTGTATATATATATATATATATATATATATATATATATATATATATATATATATATATATATATATATTTATATATTATATAGGCTATATATGAACAAAGTTCATAGCAACAAATGTAGAAGAAAGGTATGAATGAGGCAAGACATGTATTAACCTATTGCAGACAGGTGTCATGACATAATAACACAGGAGCTTTAGCCTGACAACAGTCGTCATGACGTACATGACGTTCGGGGATTTTTGATCATTGTGCTATGAGTAAGAAGTGAGTGAAGATGGCAATTGCAGTCATAAGGCCTTATCTGCAGCGTCATTATCTGCAATAATTGCCAAAAACTCGCAATAGCTTGCTGCCGTATTTCAACTTCTATTGCCAAAGAGCACCACCCGCCCACGCGTACCAACCTATCCTTTAGGGGCGCCAACACGCATGCGCGAACCATCGCCGAATGGCAAAAATGCCAAATATTTCCTGATTTTTATTTTATGTCGTCTCATTCAATCGTTTAAAGAGTATCTCTATGACGGTTTACAACAAAATTTATGTAACATTGAAGTAAGATTATGATGTATAATATACTGCATATTTCGAGACTCCAGTTCATGCGTGAAAATATAAAACAAATACCACCATATGTAGCTTTGATAAATGGGTGGTAAATAATTGTTTGAATCCTTTGGCTTGGATTACATTTACTTTTTAACTCGGAA
>BOPN01000224.1:5000-7500 GCA_017312705.2 Penaeus japonicus
GTCAGTATATAAAGGAGGGTAAGTATAGAAACAGAACTTTGTAAACCAAACAGGGTTCATGGATTAGGTTTAGTATTTTATTAAGTCAATCTGAAACACAAAATTATTAGATATGAAAGCCTATCAGCAAAGTTGATAGCAATAAAGTTTTATATTTTAGACATAGCCACTTCTTGAACAGAAAGTAAAAGTTAGGTAAATATTTTTGTGTTATTTCTCTACACCTCAAGAAATATTCATACAAACTAGATGATGACATTGTCAAAATGTAGATGAGAAACGCCATCTTCCTTATACTCATTGTCGTTACCCCAGCCCATAGGCCTACATTTCAAAACGGCATTCAACTTTTAATTATTGTATGTGTTATTTGTAATTGATTATTAGTTCTTCGTGAAGTAACTATTGGAAATTATTCTATTATTCCAGATAATACTATTCAATCATAGTTATATAAAAGAATTTGTTTTTATTCTATTCAGGTATTAGCATGATATACGACAACAAATAATTGATAACTGTTTCTTCTGCAGAAAACATTAAAGGTATAAATAAGGCTATTTAGAAAAGAAAATTATTTGATATAGGTTTTATGATGACACTATATCTTACTTACAGAGCAGAATTAATCATGGATACCAGTCGTGGCAGTAAAGAGATGGTCCTTCTAGCAGGGAACTCGCACCCAGAACTAGCGCATCTGATAGCTAGGTGAGACTTAAGTGTTATTCTTAATGCCCTTTTTATTTTATTCTATTTTATTTTTTTGTGCAGATATTTCAGAAGATAAGCCATCATTATTTAATGGCCCTACCCTAGTTACATCAAGCACTTTTCATTAAAGTTTTAATGTGGATCATGAATTTGATGTTGATATTTGAAACACAAAATACATTTCTTTTGGATAAGTCATAACAGACTTGTCCAATATATATTGTATAATATACATACATATATATATATATATATATATATATATATATATATATATATATATATATATATACACACACACAGACAATCGATGAAAATACTGTTCTCGATGGGTTACGTTAAAGTATGATACAAAAATAAATATAAAAGCCGGTTTAGACGAATGCTATTAAGCAAAACTGGCCTTGAGTTTTTTCTTACACAGTTTCACATAAAATCGATGTAAATCTAATGCTAGAAACCGGTCTGTACCGGATTTCGCGCTGAATAGTTTTTTTCTTGCTAGGTTTGAATATTCAGTCTCACCATTCATTATGTTGCTATCACTCCTTTTCAGTTATTAAATATCATGTCTGTAATAACATGTCTCCACGTCCGGCCGTCATTCTCTAATGGAAGTAAATTAACCTGCCGCCAATCTCAATTAAGAGAACTTTCCTGACATCGTCAATTAGTGTCTTTTAAAGAATTGCATCTCATATCATAAATTGGAAATAAAAGATCAGCATCTCGTAAAAAGGACAAATCCGATGCTCTTTTGTTTGTCCTTTCCATAGCAACCCGAATCCCATGTATTTGGTACGTTCCTCTATACTTTAAACTGAGCTCGCACGGGAGTCAGCAGAAGGACTGCGCTTGCTTTCGGGAAATCAGCTGGATTTGCAGGTGGAAGCGCGTGTCAGCGAGTTCTGTTAGGTTGCACAGAAAGTCTGATGAGTATTATTGTATTTGGGTAGTGGCTGCCTTTGCCTGTAGGAATAATAGCTCTTCTAGGGTCTTTTCCCGTTGGGCAGGTCGTGGACGCAGGTAGTGTGTTGTGGAGCTTGATACTTGATTATAATTGATAAAGTGAATTAAGAAGGATATGCACAGGGTATTCTCTTGTTCTTTTTAGTGAGTGGGCTTGATTCCAGTCACTTATCTATTCCCAAAGTACTGTTATGCCCATGGAAACAGGTGCATTGATCGTTCTAATTAGCCAGCAGACATGTTTACAAAATAGGTGTGGGTACGTAGGGATGGGAGTCGAGAGAAAACACTGAAATAAATACGTAAATGACTACGGACACCCACAGGGATTGTCTTTAAAGGACTTTATCTCGTAAGGATATTGTGTTCTATCCACATCTACTTGAAACTTGCTGTGAGGTCTAAAGGGGGGGGGGGGGGTGTTGAAGCCACAAGAGCCCAAAATCGTAAGCAAATCTTTAAGCCTAACCACCGAAATTATAGCTAGACTTACCAGCATTTCTGAGTTGGTTTGAAAAGGATTAAGAGGCATTCAGGCCAAATTTCATGTCAGTATATAAAGGAGTGTAAGTATAGAAACAGAACTTTGTAAACCAAACAGGGTTCATGGATTAGGTTTATTATTTTATTAAGTCTATCTGAATCATAATTATTAGATATAAAAGCCTATCAGCAAAGTTGATAGCAATAAAGTTTTTTTATTTTAGACATAGCTACTTCTTGAACAGTAAGTAAAGGTTAGGTAAATATTTTTGTGTTATTTCTCTACACCTCAAGAAATATGTTCAGACAAACTAGATGATGGAATTGTCAAAAT
>BOPN01000224.1:12500-20000 GCA_017312705.2 Penaeus japonicus
TTAAATATAACACAACTTTTATTTTTCAGTTATACATCAACAGATATAAATGATAGGGATATGTTTGTAGATATACATCATGAAATAATTTGGGGGGTTTAATTAATATTTTGCTTCATATATGTGCATTTTATCTTGAGTATTCTTCAGTATTTATTTTTCAAAGTTGAGCTACTTGATTACTTTGAAACTTCCCTTTGAGAATAAAACAAAACTTATTTTTTCCTTCTTTCTTTTTCCTTTTTGTCATGTGTCTTTCCCCTAAGAAAAATTGTCAAAATTACAAAATTTATAAAGTCCCCTCTATTTATGTTTGTAATGCAAAGCACAGTAAATGTAATCAAAAGAGTAATAATGTAATTCATGCAGAAGTAGTTACAAATTGGAGAACAAAAAATACAGAATCTGAGAAGAATGTATATTTAAGGCTTGACCCACTTCATATCATTTGATTTACTCAAAAATAGTGGTATATATGTATAATTTTTACAGCTGGAGAGTTTGACAATCACCAAGCACTAATGAGGCAATGCATAAGCCAACTTGACGTTATCTTATTCCTTGAAATTTTGTGATTAAAAAAAAAAAAGATATTTATATTACTATTATTATCATTGGTAATGTTATTACTATCATTATTTTTGTTATATTTGTAGCTGCTTGCCACTTTCATAGTTGCTTGGCAAGTCATGCAGTACATTATTACTTCATTATAATTCACTAGCTTTTCATTTGGTATTTCTTTTCCCTTTATGTCCAATTCGTAGTGATTTAGGTAATATTTAATTTAGATGCAGAATAAGCAGACGGCCCCAATTTGATTTGAAGTCATGAAAGGCAGTCCTGATACCATAGATTATTTTTGTTATTATTATCATGATTATCATCATTATTATAAAGATGTGATGAAGAGCCTTCCATAGTTTAACATTTCCCCAAATTTGTCTCTCTTTAGGTCCCTGTGGTGCGACAATAGTGATGACCTGTAATGGATTTTTCTTTGTCCATAAAACTTCTTAAAAATGTCCATATTCTTAAATATATCCAATGAGATATTAAGCTTACTTGTGGAAATTACATAGCTCCTTATAGGACTGTGCTTTTTCCTCAGGTTTGATTTTCAAATGACATGTAGGATAATAGTAAATTTTTCTCAATTTTGAAAGTTTATATTTCAGGACTAGATTCTGCTCTGATGGGAGAAGTGGCTCTCCCAGTTTATATACAATATATATAAATATATTTATGTAATATACATGTATATATATTTTTTTTCTTTTTTTTACAAGTAAAGTTTAAAAGCAATTTGATGTACATATAATCAGAAAGCCTCTTTAGTTCTTAAAGAAAATATTTTTGTGACCTATTTTTAACTGTCACCAGTCTTTCTATCCAACAGAGATTAGCATATACTATATAAACTTTTTCAAAATTTCCTTCAATCATTTAGAATATATTTTTATTAGATACTTCACCATTACAATCACTATATTTGTTTTTTTTTTATAGATCTCACTTGATGTATTTATGCTACATGATACACCCTGAAGTTTCATGGATGTTAAGATTAGGAATGTCTTTTACAACCCCTTTATATATTTCTGTATAAACCTTCATTTATGTATAATTTGACTATACTTTTATTTTCTGAAATTTCATCTTGACTCCACAATATAAGTAACAGCCCATTCATCTAGCATTCACCCACTTTCTATGATAACCATGTAGATCTGTCTGTTTCTCTGTATAATATCCTTTCTTTAATGTATTTTCCCTCTTCCATGTTTGTATTAAGGTGTAGTATTGTGATTAGCATACATTTTTCTTTTGTAAATACCAGGTTGCCTTTTTCATACAAGTTCTTTGTATTCCTTCTTTCATTTCATTATGTGTTTGGCTCTTGTATAGAATTTTCTGATATTGCAGTAATAATATTAGATGGATTATGTGTAGAATAGTTAGTTATATTGAAGATGTTATTAATGATGATGATGATAATGGTGATTATAATATTTATGATATTATAAATGAACTTGTTAATACCAAGTGAAGATATATATTAATAATATGATTTTAGTACAAGTACTCTGACATTATGAATATTAGGAAAATTAAAGATATTATTTAAATGGTATCACATTAATGCATTTTGCAGTTCAATCAAATCTTAAGGATATGTTAGATGCTAATTTTGAAGTAAAAAGCAAGGGAATTATTGTTAATTGAATAAGAGCTTCCAGATTGCAGCATCTAAGATAGAAATACAAATAGTTATAGTAATTGACTGTTTATAATGTTCAAGGTAAAATGAATTTGCAAGCATGTTAACTGGGGATTAAGAATAAAGATCACTTGATTATTTATATTTATGGTTAAGTATATTATCAAAATTACGAAAATTATAAAGTCCCCTCTATTTATGTTCATAATGCAAAGCACAGTAAATGTAATCAAAAGAGTAATAATGTAATTCATGCAGAAGTAGTTACATATATATATATATATATATATATATATATATATATATATATATGTATATATATATATATATATATATATATATATAATGTATTTGTATATGTATATGTATATAGATTTGTTTTTATTAGATCATAACCAGGCAGTGGGAGATTTTAAAACTTTCAGGATTAATTTAGAAAGAGTAAGAAAAATAGGTACACTATCACATTAGATATTCTAGATGAGAATCAAGAAATATAGCAGTTATTTGTGATTCATCCTAAAAGCTTGTTGTTTGGATTGTAGACATTGGTTGATTAAATATAGGACATTTCTTCTCAAAGAAAAGACATAGATTTAGTTGTATATAAGATTTTGGAGAATTAGAAATATTAAGAGATGGTTTTGTTGGGTGATTAGATATAAGCTTAGTGTCTTACTGGACTTATTGCACTGTATTTCTTGATTAGGGACTGTTGTCTTTCTTACCAGTATCTTCCAATGTATTGTGCAACAGTGGAAACTTGCATAGATTATTAGTCTTTGCCTGCCAAATAATTATATATATATATATATATATATATATATATATATATATATATATATATATATATATATATACACAATGTATTTCTTTTTAGCATTGGATTTTCTGGTGTTATTTCTTATGATAATGTTATAATATATATTATGTTATTTTTACTATTGTCATACTTTTTTCATAAGAGACCTGTAGCTTTTATTGCGATCTGTGTATAAAGTAGATAAATTTTACAGGTAAGAATAAAATAGATTTAGATCTTGGTTTTAGATTCTCACATGGACTATTATCAAATTTTTTCATTCAGTCGACTGGGAAAACACATGGGGAACATAGCTGTGTACCATAAGACCAACCGAGAGACAATGGTGGAAATCGGTGACTCCGTAAGGGGGCGTGATGTGTTTATTCTCCAGACTGGTACAAAGTGAGTGAAAAGGTTTTGGTTAGATTTCACCAAACAGCTCAGAAGAGTACTGGTACAATGTAGTCTCACTTTAGTATTATTAAACCACTTTATGAATATATGGTAAGTCTAGAACTTCTAAAAATGAACATACAAGTATAGGCTTGGGTAAGATATAAGTACAGTAATACATTTGATATATCCTTTGCCATACACACCAAACCAAAGACTCTCTTTCCTCTTTCTTGTATCTTTTTTCTTCTTGATTATTTTTGTTAATGTATATATATATATTTGTTTTTTTTCTAATGGTGCAAGGTTGTTGTTGTTGTTTTTATATAGAAAATCAGTTTAAAATGTCGGTAATATTTCTGTTGGAGGCTATAACAATAGTCATTGTAATGTTTGTAACTTCATACTAACAAGGAATGAGAGTAGATGATGCAATGTATTCTGAGTAGCTTTATGCAGTGAAGATGCCAGTTGATACTTCATTAGATAAAAGAAGTCATGATTATGATTTTTAGTTTATCAAATGTTCTCTTGTACATTAAGGTCTTGTACAGTTTGTGATTTGCTTCATTAACTGAATAAGAGTAGATGTAAAAAAATAAAGTAATTTTACAGTTGCATCAAGCAGAAAGTGTATTGTTGTTTACTGCCTTAGATTTCAGTATCTTGAAGTTTTATGTCAAATGGTATTATGTCATAAAGTTAATTCTAATTTTTGACCTGATTATTTTGGAGGAAACAGATTTTCGTATATTGTAGTTTATCCCCAAATTTTGGCCGTCATATTTTTATATAAATGATAACAATATGATTACAAAAGGATTGTACCCAGATTGTTTGCAAAATTCCAGAGTATGTGTTAATTTTGGTTTTGGAAATATTGTAACCAAAACTCAAACATCTTTTGTTTAACTGGTATTTGAGTGCATACAGCTTTCATCATTGACAATGTTCCAGATTGGAAGTGAGAGTGAGTGTGTATGCATGACTTTGTATCTTGTATCTTTTACTTCTTAATACAGTAAAATTACTTATGTATATGCTCTTGTCCAAATTTGTGTATCTTACTATCTACATTGATTCTGTCTTGGATATCTGTACCTTAGAATTAAATGACTTTTTTCTTTTTTCTTTTTATTTTTAATGTGACTAGCTTGCTCTGAAGTATGTGTGTTCTTATATGTGCATCTCTCTTGTGTGTGAACATGTTTGCGTATCTGTGTTTGTCTTGGTGTTTGAATAGTTTGTTTTCTTATCATTATCACTGTCGTAGAAGTGAATTGTTATTGATGTATATCTTCCTGAGACATAGATAATAATTTCAACAGTATGTACTTATTTGTGCAATTTCTGGAATTTTATGGTACATTGTTTGTGATATACATTTATGGTATTTTTTCCAGTTACAAAACATTTCCATGTACACAAAATTAGAATTTCATATTTAAGCAGAAGTATATACACATATATTGATGTTAAGTATAGCTTTGTCAGGAGCTTTCTTAGATAAATACTGCATATATATTAAATTACTATGTGTTTTGGATTGGGAATGGACCTGATGTTACTCTGAAATATCTTGAACGTTGATCTACCACTCCTTGCCGTATGGGAGAGTAAACTACCTCATATGTGTTACTTTATATTTATATCGATTGTATTGAAAATTAATCATGCTGTTACTGTGAATATTCCTTGTGCTTTGTTCTGAATAGAGTACTGATCAGTATTTGATTGGCTGTGTCACTTGAGGATGTTATGATTTACAGGATCAATTTGATTTAATCCCATGAGACTCCATAGTTAACTGCCAATAACCACAATGACTCGAATTAGTCGTCCATGTTATAACCACTGATAGTGTCTCAACCATTAAGCGTGAACTTTTAACTAATTTGCCTCAGTTTTGATTATCTGCATAGCTGTTCCCCCCCTCCCCCAGCAGATCCACACAAGATGTTGATCTAATACTTCCACATTAATGTTGTCAAATGTAGTTTACAGTAGAGAAAATTTCAAGAATAGATCCACTGCTTTGGTGGCCACTCCTGAAATTTGGGAGTTGGGTGAAAGAAAGTGGAATGGATTCCCAGTCTTTTTATTGGTTTAAATAGGATAATAAAAAAACAGAAGGATGTATCACTGGCTACTCCTGAATTTCAGGAGTAGATTGGAAGAAGCCTATAGTGAAGTAGGTTTTAAGTCTTTATTTTTGCTTGGAATAGGAAGAATAGAGGATACTGAAGGATCTGTAATGTGGCATGAACATTTGTTGTTCTTTTTTTACTCACAATACCTTTGTGAATTCCCCTGCTAGCTTAACCCGCCTCAAGCCAGTTAATACCTATATATGGGCATATATATATGTATATATACACACACATATATATATATATATATATATATAACAAAAGTAAACATTATAACCGTAGTTCGATGGGATGCCCTCAGATGGCAGGACCAATTCGAATTGACCAATCAACAGTCAGCCTTTTAGACGTAACTACCAATTGGAGGCCACGTCCGTTAAGGGGAGGAGAGAGACAGAGAGAGGATTAGAGATAAAAAGAGAGATATATGTGTATGTCTATGTATATATAAGTATATATATATATATATATATATAAATATATATAATTGTTTATGAATTATAGCTATACTTGCTGTACGGTAAACAAAGATTATTTTGAGGAACTTCTTTAGGTAGCATTGCAGTATAAAGCTACCTGCTTCTTTATCTCTTTGTTTACTATTTTTTATATGCTTAATTTTGTAACTACTTTTATTGAAAATATAAAGTTTTTGCTTTGCCTCTTGTGTTTATTTCTTTTTTTCCCTCTTCTTTCTCTCTTTCCCAATTTTTCTCTGTTTGTGTTCTAAATTTTTATCAGCATTTTATATTCATAGTTTTTATCATCATCATCATCATCATCATCATCATTTTGGGTTTGATTGCATATGACTGGCAATATTGATTTCTTTTTGGTGATCAATTTTAATTTTTATTAACAAATATGTTTAGTGTGTGTATGCTTACCATTCTTTATATGGTGAAAGATTCACCTTGTTATTTACTCCAAAACAGCCTTTCCTCTTTGAAGATAACTAGGGTGAATTTGGCTGTGCTCATTTGCTTTTTCAGTATTTCTTTGTTTTCCTGTTAACAAATACTCTTTATTGCAGTTTGCTTCTTGTTGCCATGGATGAAATTGATTTCTTGGCAATATGTATTGACAGCAGTAACTCTCTTATCTTTTTATTGTTAATACTGTCATTTTTACTTTTATTTTTCATGGCATTCAATTTTGCTCTACTATATTTCTTATCCTAAGTTCAGGTTTTGTATTACAGTGTGTCATGCCTTCTTAACTTTCCAGCAGATTTTAGTATCCTTCTAAGAAAGGAATATATTATCATCTGAAATACACATGCAACTATACTCACAAAGAGTGTAGGATCATTACCTTCCAATGATTTTCCTTTGAGATTGAAAGTGTCCTTTTATCGTACTCATCATAACTAGATGCTATAACCCGATTTTATTCTGCATACAAGCCTCCTCCCCTGATTTCTTGCTTTGTTTTGTTTCCAAAGCCAAAATTATGTGGTTTTGTATTCAGATCTAGACCATTTTCTTATAGAAAAATATAGGGTTGAAAGAAATGGTACTGCTGCTGCTTTGTGTTGCATGTGTACAGCTACCTGATAACCTATGATTCCTTCATTATATTACCCTTTTTATGCTGCATCTTTGCAGCCGGCTAGAAGTGCCCGTAGGTCGTGCAGAAGTGAAGGAAATGGCCAATCGAGAAACAAGTGTAGAGATCATGGAGTCAGTGAGAGAGAAGAGTGTATACCTCATTCAGACAGCCAACCCCAAGTAAGGAATTTTTCATGAATGTTTTTAGTGTCGTTCTCTTTACTATCACAAAGTTAACTGCAGTGTGATGCAGATGGTTTTGTTATAGTTATATTCCAGCTGTCAGAACTACCGAGCACTTGTGATAGATTGTGTTCGATATGGATTTGCAGTCAGACTGTTAATACCTGTGATAGGGCTCAACTGATGATAAATAGGTAT
>BOPN01000224.1:35000-36421 GCA_017312705.2 Penaeus japonicus
CTCTATCACTGTTCTCATTAACTTAGTTTCAGCACACAGTTATAAAACTCTCTCTCTCTTTTTCTCTCTATCATTCTCTTTCTCTCTCTCTCTCTCTTTCTCTCTCTCTCTCTCTCTCTCTCTCTCTCTCTCTCTCTCTCTCTCTCTCTCTCTCTCTCTCTCTCTCTCTCTCTCTCTCTCTCTCTCTCTCGCTCTCTCGCTCTCTCGCTCTCTCTCTCGCTCTCTCTCTCGCTCTCTCTTACACTGTCTTTTTTAAACATTAAGATTTGGTGCAATATTTGTACTGTAGATGTTTGATATATGTTGCTCCTTCAAGTTGTTGCTTGCTGTTGATGCTTTTGGACAGGCATTCAATGACTGTAAGCCATTTATTTATTTCATTTTGCTGCAGAATACATAATGATTTGTGTTTCTGTGCTCCGTAGTTACTATTGGCAGTTGGACATTTTGACGGATCAACAAAAATATTCTTTGAGATGTATGAACCTTGAATACGGTTGTTATACAAGTAGCCCCAACCTTTTTTATTGGTATACATTTTGTAATTAATGGTTTGATCCAAGACTTTTTTCAGATTTTAGCTTCAGTCTTTTCTGTTCCATTGCTTTGTGAAGAGAGTTAAAGAGTTCAGTGTTCTCTTTGGAGAGGAAGAGAGAAGTCAGACTTGTATTAGATCTATTGATTTATTCATCTTTTTGTTTTTAGTTTTTAGAAACACTGGTAGCTTTCCAGCATATAACAGAACTAGGTTGGGAAGTTTGAATGGCACAAGAAAATGTTTGTTGTTTAGGCTGAATGGGTTAAATTTAACAAAACACAATTCCGTCTTCTTTATCGTTTCTTTCTGAATTTTTAGTAGATAGCTCACAAATTAACTTTTGAGTGAAATGTTCAAGCTTGTTTTCAGTAGCGTTTGCACTAGTAAATGAGATAGCAAGTGAATGCAAAAACAGAAAATAACAATGTAACTGATAGAGAGAGAGAGGTCTTATGGTAGATGATTGATACTGAAGAGTCAGATTCTGATCAGAAAAGATTCAGTATTCGAGGCAAAATGTCAGCATCACATAAGCTTTAGCTCACACAGGTCATGTCTTCCATCCAGGTCCTAGGTATTCACCTATTTTTTCTAATTTCATAGGGGATTTTAATGTATATAATTGTTATTTAACAAAGATCAATTATTTTGTTTTTCAGAACATGTATACAACTCTCACTAATGTAATTCGAATGACCTAATGAGTCTCTTACCGGCTTTGGTCTGTAATTCAACTTTGTGTGTTCCTAGTGTTCTTCCTGGATACTACTTGTACCAGCTTTGTTACTGTGATTAGCCTTCCCTCATTTTTCAGGGGGGAGGGAATCGACTAATATAATAATATAAACATGTGCTTGTGTGTGTGTGCATGTGTATATATATA
>BOPN01000224.1:36521-39021 GCA_017312705.2 Penaeus japonicus
TTATATGTTTATTTATTTATGTGTATATATATATATATAAATATATATATATATATATATATATATATATTTATATATATATATATACATGCATATATACATATATACATATGAATATATACCAATATAAGTATATATATATTTATGCTTAAATACGCTTAAACCAATCCTTAAAACATATAAAGTTAAATATGACAGCCATGCCCAGTGCATGATGTCTTTTCATTAAATAAATTTTTTGATTTTTTGTTTTTTCATTTATTTTTATTTATTTATTTTTCTGCATAAATTAACCCATTGGTCGCAGTACTAAATAAATATTTGTGCAGTAGGGTGGCTGGTTTACATGTCTGGCACGGTGTCATCCGCGTTTATGACCAACTCTGCCTTTACAGGAAATCATGCCATCCGCTGCCAGTGGATTAATAGACTTAAGCCTTGTATGAGTTAAGAGAAGTACAATCAGAAAAATTACCCACTCCCCTCCCCCCCTCCCTGAAAATTACTTGTGACCCCTACCCAGGTCAAAAACCACCATATAAGGCATATTATGGCATTGGTATTATGGATTTCAAACAAGGAGCTGCCAAGAAACATAAAATGAGAACATAATGGGAGACCATATTTTGGGGTGATTTTTAAAAGAATTCATATTAGTCATAATTCTCAAAACTCGACTAACCCGATGCTGACGGGCCTGGCGAAAACTGGCAATTCCCTATGCCGGGCATAAGTAATATCGCTTTGGGGATGTCACACTGGTGTGTCAGATGGGTGTGACACCCCTACGTCATTGGGGTAACTTATCAACATTTTTGTTAGTAAATTTTTATTCACTAGGTATTTTATTCCTACTTTTGCATTGCAAATGGCTTGATCTCGAAATTTTGTTATCTTGCTATCAAAAATGAAGTTTGAAGGGAATGATGGCCATTTTCTAAACATTTATAACACAATTATAGAGGTCTTTGTGAAGTACGTGTGATTTAAATTGTTTCAAGCATTTTATAAAGCATTTAAGAAATCTCTTTTGGTCAGGATTCTTTATTCTAAAGCAGCCTAGGGCAAAACAGAAAAAAAAGCCTTCTTGTGCTACTTTGAAGTGCAATAGATTATATAGAATTGTAACATGTAGCATTGGAATATCTTTCTGCCACTGTGGGATTGAGTGTGTCCTACAGCTGCAAATGTATCTTTACTGTGTTTATTTATAGTTTGTATAATATTTTATGCTTATTTGCTTCAATTTGTTACAATTAAAAAGATGAGGATAAACATACATCATTATGGAATACAAATGTTTTATTCTTTTTGTTGGTACTGTTGAACATTTTTCATCACCTATAATAACAGTATAAGAGCACAGATATTAGCAATATTGTACTAGATAATGCAAAAAGTATCTGTACTAGCATTATAATAACATATAATATTATGCTTTAACATTTGACATACAAGCAGAGTGATTATGTGTGGGTATGGGTGTGTTTCTGTGTGTCTGTGCTGCTGCTTAATTGTTCAAACACACGAACAACCCTTATCACAAACTATGTCCTTTCCATTCATGTCTCTTGATACTGTTACGGAGATCTTTTCTTATAATGGATGACATTTGGGGCTTTCCAGGCATTGCAGTCATTCACGGAGAACAGAAAACTAACGAGGACGAACAGGCTGACGGCCGAAACTCCCCTCCCTTGGTTGAGCATTCTCGGATAATGGATGTGGGTGTTGGTGTCCCTGCACTTGCAGCTAAAGAAAAACCTCCAATTAATGTTGTCGGAGATGTAGGAGGACGCATTGCTATCATGGTGGTGCGTTTGATGTGTTTTTGTCGAGATGGAAATCCTGAATTATGAATGTAAAAAAAATTTTGATTCCAATTTTCAGTTATCTTCACAATTGTACTTTTTTGGATATTAAATTTTAGTAATTGCATGTGTAAAAAGTGCTGTTAAGCTTTTATATTATTAATATATTTATATAAAAAATATATATATATTATTCTAAAAGCCAGTAACATGATTTTTACAGGATGATATGATAGATGATGTTGCTTCATTTGTGGCCGCTGCAGAAGTGCTTAAAGACCGTGGTGCATACAAAATATATGTCATGGCTACACACGGTCTGTTGTCCTCAGATGCTCCACGTCTTATAGATGATTCACCTATAGATGAGGTTTGTTTCACTGCTTGTTGTCTCTTACGTTCTTAAATCATCTTTATATAATTCTTTTCCATCTTCCAATCTTTCAAGCCTTCCTTATTTACCCATTATCACATGGCCTATATTTTCTGTCCTGCCTTTGGAGTGTGTTAAGATGATGATATTTGTGAGTGCTAACTTCAGAACAGCTATTGCTATGGTGCAAGAAATATCCTGATTTAATTTACATGTATTTCATTCATGCTTATGTTTCTACATAATCCATCTTGAAGAATATAGTGCTAATTATGCATTTTTCCCATTTCTCCCAAATTCCCGTTCGCTCGACTCG
>BOPN01000224.1:61521-70814 GCA_017312705.2 Penaeus japonicus
CCACTTGAGAATATTCGTGAACTGCTTTGATAAGCCTGTCAATGAAAGACAAAAAACAAAACATAACATCAAAGCTTCGTACAGGTTATTTTTTATTATTTTTTTACAATGATCTGTTTTGTAATATGCTAGTCTTTAAGAATTTGTAGAACTATGTGAGTCCGTGTAGAGGTGACAACATCCCTTCCCCCCGAATAAACACGATTGACAACTTATTTCTCTTAGATATTCCTGTTGACGGAAATCTATGCATCTATTTTTATGGCCGACCGCTTGCTTCCGCGTGTCTAGCAATGCGAACCAGTTGCTAATCGCTGGTTACACTGGGGAACATTTTGTTATGTTTTCATTGTGTATTCTTAATAGGAGTATTATTCTCTAAAGATCTAAAGCTCGATTTGAAACCTCGGAATACAAGCTAAAACTGTGATAGATTTGGATTGATGGATTGATTACAGTCGTTTATAGTCTTGAGTTTTAGCAGTCGTTACTGAAAACTATCATTGATTTACCATCACTATTGCTCCTGCCACTAGCAGTACCCATACGTGCTATTACTACTTCTAGTTGCAATTTTGTCAAGAAGCGACTCCTCTCTTTATCAAGTCTATCTCTGTCTCTGTCTTTATCACCTGTCTATCTACAAAGCGTTCACGAAATCACAACCAAAGCCCCTATTTGTTAACCGCCAGTTTTCTTTCATGGAAACTGACTGAGTAAGTGGTCGGGTGTTTTGTTTTCGAGTTTTATGTCGAGTGTGAAGAGTAATCTGGACGTAAGTCTTTTAGCTCTCATTATTTACTTGTTGGCTTTCATAGTGTGTCACCAGACAGTTTTAATACTGATGGATATCATTCTAGACGGTCTTGTATGGAATGGACTTAAAATAAACGATGGTGTTTTGTTTATTTGTTACTTGTTCTGCTGTCTTCGGGGATTTGGGGAGTCCGTTATCATATAAGATATTTTGTAACTGGGTTTAGAATGGCAGTTTTGATATTATATCAGGTGTATTATTGCTATACAGGTGTAAGATCTTTAGAGCTTCTGTTGTAAATTTTCTTATCCACTTTCTTATGGTAATTTGTTTTGATTTCATTTTCTGCCATGTCGCTTTTATTCACACACACATACACACACACACACACACACACACACACATACACATACACATACACACGCACAGGCACACACACATAATCTATCGATATCTATTTTTACATAAATATATCCAAATACATACACGTGTATGTGTGTTTGTGAGTATCACATCATTTACGTTGAGGTGTATGCGAACAAGTATACAATATAACCTAATTCATTGTATAAATTACCAACACAGCAAATGTTTATAGTGTTGCAAACACCACATCTGCTTTTAACAGCAATGGCACCACTGGTTCCATTATTGTTGCTGTTATTGTCCTAGGTATTGCAATCTATCGAGCAAAATTTAAATTGAAATATGACCTCCAATCTGCACAGCCGCATCTACTCCATTTTATTTCCCAATTTGTTGCATTTGTGGAAACATTTGACGCGGCGCAATTTATATAGTAGTGCAAATTAACAACACTTTAATGCTTTTACTCTCACATTTTTTTTTTTTTTTTTTTACACACGCGTTATACTACATTTGTAAAACATAGTGATGACACAGCATGATGGACGTGCTGATGAATGGAACAGTCTTAACACTTTTTTTTTTTTTTTTTTACTATCTTAATCTATTCCTTATCAAGTGATTTTTTTTTTGTCACTCATTATCAAATCGTTTGTAGGTATGTGAATAGTTCTGCATTTTCAAGTGCTTCACTTAAAATACGTAATCAATTGGGCGGGAAATAAGTCTATTACATTATTATCTTATCTTGATGTAGGTTTTACCATACTGCATATTTTGAAACATTTGTGCTTTCTTGTATTGGAATATACTGAATTCTATGAGACTGGTGTACCTGGATTATTCAAGCTCTTGACAATACACCGACCCTACCTAACTTATTAAAGGTTATACCATTATTTGTTGCTATTCTCTAATTGAACTACAGCCTCCCACATCGTCCTAAGTCATTATTAGTCGCATCTTCCCACTGCCCAGTTTCCTTCTCATTTCATATATGCTCTAGTCAAGTCATGATGGGAATCGACGCTGGTACATTTTATTGCTTTTTATACCGCGAATCTCTGGTTTCTCTCGACTGGCAAGTGTTTCAGAAAGCCTACAAAGCACACGGCTAGTTCCGCTCTCGCAAGGTTTCCTGTGTCTAACCTTGTGTAACTTTCCACTATTTTCTCTTTGGCCTTCTTAGAGTATAGTTTTAACTTTATCAGGAGGCTATTTACAAGTAGTTTAGCCTTGTTTACCTCATGACTCATTGTCCGTTGGAGTCTGTTTCTCTCCAGCCTCATAAGAGGGCCAGATAATTCCCGGCGACGCTTGCTTTAAATAGATATTTTTAGACGTGAGGACTAGTGAAGGAGTATCTGCTTGTTGTGTTTAGGATTCGATACATTATAAATTCATTTTTTTCTAAGATAATTTCAGTTACTCCTCGTCTTTCTGTGTTAATGTTGTTTAACTTTACGACGCATGAGTTTGGTTGCCAAATACTAATTCATTATATATGAAATAGTCTGCTTTAGAATATATCACAAAACCAATGCAAAACAAGTTATTGATAAGTCCACTTTAACCACAAGATAATGATATGGATAACAACAGAAACAGTTATGATACTGATATGTCATATACAAAATGTATTATTATAACGAGAAGTTGCAGAAGAGCTATGAGAAAACTGTCAACTGTTTAAAGCCAGTGATTGCAACACAAGAAACGAGCGACGTGAGAGCAATGAAGAAATCTTAAGACAACGATTTGGTTGGATTTCAATTGCATCTCTCGAGTTCATCGGAAAGTATAGACTCGGAAACGAAATAGTTATTTGACGTGAATTATTACCTAGTTTGTCATGATAACAGTGCACATGTTCGTAAATGTTGAAGCATAAATACGGATGAAGACTGATATTAAAGTTTAAAGATTCGATATATACACATACATATATACATACATATATATATATATATATATTATATATATATATACATATATATATACATATATAATATACATTTATATTTTTTTCATATATGTAATTAATATATGATATATAAATAATATATATATATATATATATATATATATATATATATATATATATATATATATATATACACATATTTGTGTGTAATATGATATATGGTATATATATATACATATATACATTTATACATATATAAATATATATATACATATATACATACATACATACATACACATATCCATACATAGGCACACACACATATATATATATATGTATGTATACATGCATGTATGTAAATATGTGTTAATATATATACATATATATGTACATACATACATATATATACATACATATACATGCACACACACACACACATATATAAATATATATATAAATATACATATGTATATATATATACATACATACATACATATAAATACACATGTGTGTATGTATATATATGTATATATATATATATATACATATAAATACACATGTGTGTATATATATATATATATATATATATATATATATATATATATATATAAACACATACTTATAACCATAATTACAAAGAGCTACAATAATACATTTCAGCTGCATTTATCGAAGTTCGGGGTCTTTCCACAATTGACATCATGATTATGATATCCATGTACACCACGTTCGTTTCGACTGACTGAAAAACTCATACATGTTGTTTTGTGTTCTGCAATGTGCTAATATCTGTGGTTGATATAACGAAATTACAGCAAGGGAATTGCAGTGTCGCCACTTTAATAATACATTCTTGATCTGTGCAGTTCAAACGGTAAAACGACTTTTCATTGTCTATTTTAGCTCATTGGTCAATCATGCGTTTGCCTGGACGAATAAAAAAATAAATAAATAAAAATCACGTTGAACAGTATCATTATGCATACGACTGTTCGATTGGTGCTCATTTTCTAGCGTTTTTTGGTGAACTGGAGGAAGTCTGATAAAGATAAAAAACAAAAAACAATGAGAAATTCCTCCGTTTGTATCTTATACGGAATGTGAATTCAATAATTTTTCTATGGGCTTTAACTATGACAAAAATTTAACTATGAGTTTGTGTGTATTTCTCTATCAATCATACCCTATACATAAACTGTGTATATGTGGATATCCATATATATATATATATATATATATATATATATATATATATATATATATATATATATATACATGCGTATATATAAATATAGACACAAACATATATATCTCTCTATATATTATATATGTTTATAAATGTGTATATATATGTGAGTGTGTGTGTGTATGTATGTATGTGTGTGCACTTGAGTGATAGAGAGAGTTAAAATTTACTCTAAGTTCAATCCATGGACTGTCAAGATTAAGTGCGAGATAGACCCCGTGGACTTCAGACGTCAAAAGTGACTAAAGGTGGGAGTGTGTGTGGGGGGGGGGGGGGTAAAGTTGAGACCGTCGTTGCATCCGTAGAGTGTTTACTGAACACAGAGCAGGCGGGGCACTTTATCTTATCTCTGGGCCACTCAGATAACAGATATTCTGGGAATTATCTATGAGCTGGTGGTTTAACCTAAGTGGTAGTGGGTTGCAGTACTCTAATGATGTAAGAATACGATGGGTCGATGGTGGTTTTCAAGTGATACGCTTCAGATAGAAGTGTTCTCTAGGTTCTAATACCTTTAGCGTTGGTAGATCCAGCTGGTAATAACGGTCCATCAATAATGGTAGTTGTTGCTTCTAAGTATGCAGTATGGTTAGTTTTGGTTGCTTCACCTATGAAGTGGCATCCACTGGTTCTCAAATATATCAATGCTTTCCTAGTTATAAGTATTCCTAGTCCTTAGTAACAATACATAGACAATAGTGAAGCCATGGTGATACTTGAAGAGATGGTAGTACCCAAGAGGGAGATGATACTGGTAATCAAAAGTGGCAGTAAGACATAAAAAAGGTATCAATAGTATTCGACAGATAGTAATCTTCAGTAATGGCTTTCAATAGCTTTGGCTGGAATGACGGTAAGTTGAAGAGGGTGATATTACTTAGGACTGGAGGATAAAGTCTATGTAATGAGGATAAAAGTGGATGCAAGTTGAGGTGCAGTCAGGAAAACTGAGTTCAAAAGGATAGTTTTATGGTACAGTATATCAAATTATCGCATAAACACAGATAACACGACGCTGTATAAATAATACACAAAAAATCGTGCAAGTAAGGGTGTGTACTCAATGGTAGTGTTATGGAAGTTGCATAATAGGAATAACGATATGCTTATGTTAATGCGTATACTGGTATCCTAGCTCTATCGGCTGAATGTAGTTTGCAGGAAGGCAGAAGAATGGCAGCTGGATGTTTTCCAGGTTATGAGGTAGGTCAGATAAATTAATCGAGACGGCAACAAAGAGAACAACAAATGATGGGGAAGGCAGAAATTGCTTTGCCGAGTGATGGTACGTGTTGTAAAGACATTTAACGCATGTGAATGATATGGCGTATCACGAAAGCACCTGTGCTGCAGAGTAATACACCGCGTGGATGACGAGAAGAGAACTGTGTGTGTGGCATGAGGGTGCAAGGCGAGGAAGCGGGACGGGTCCGTTTGGTGGAGTGAACCCTGTAGATGGAGTGATACAATATATCTGACGTATCTTATAATAGTAGTAGATGAAACTGGGTGAGGTGGATGTGGATGAAGGAAGGAAGGAAGGAGGAAGGATATTGGGTGAGCTCCCACAGGAACCAGCCAGGTTTCCCCAGCCTGCCGGTGAGTCGAAGCGGAGCGTCCAGTAACCGTAAGCCGGTTAGGCCTATGTAGTCAGACTAATAGCTTTGTTATCCGTAATAAACGTTCATCTTACATGATTAAATAACCTCTTTGTCGTTCTTCCAAAACGTGCAGGATGAGCAGTAGAACACGAGTACTCATTCTCATACTTATGGTGGCCAGACAAAGACGGGGAATTATTACAGACCGAACAGTTTTCGCTTACGCAAGTGTAACTAGTTCCTCCCTTGGGTTCGCCGTCTATATATCCCGAGTAATCTCAATGCCTACTCGACCCACCATACCTCGATCAGAACAAGAATCTCTCGCTACTACATTATAAACGCGAAAATAATCGACCTTAACGTATGAGCGAGAGAGAGAGAGAGAGAAGAGAGAGTGGAGTAGAGAGCTCCCCGCGGCGACCCCCACAAACCTTTGCCAAACGTTATAATATCTGACACATGTTCTCTCTAGCCTGTCCTTGAAGAAGGAACGTTTTCCTTGCTTGTTGATCGTGCGGGTCGGCGGACACGGCGAGGAAAGGGGCAAACCGCTTCTTTCGTTTTGGAAGAAGTATTCAATTCATATGATTAAGGTTAAGCTTCCTTTGTTCTCCCCAAGTTGACGGGTGAATTACGCCCTCCACCTCGTGCCTAGGAGGGCGCGGCTTTCTCCACGGTATTATTCTGTAAGATAGAGTTAAGGTGTGTTGATATGGTAGCCATAATGCAACGTTAGCAATGTCATTCTGCAATATATCACTCCCATCACATGCACGTTCGGCCGCCGGAGCCCAGGCAAAAATTCACCACAGATGTGCCTCAGCCTGGTGCATCCAAGGACGCTCATTGGCTGGTGAAGGGAACGGCCGCTCGCTGATTGGCGGAGCGTTGGCCAGGAAGTGTTCTGATTGGTCGAGGCGCGAACCGGGATGACGCGACGACCAATAGGATGCTCAGCGTCCCTTGAAGTTCAATGTTACCAGCATAGGAGAGATAGAAATATTATTGCAAAATAAGCAAATCTGCCCCATTCGAAATAAAAATACCTTCCTCCAACAGTGCGAATTGACGCAGAAGTGCCGTCGTTGAAAGCAGAGGCGTCCCGAGTCTGAGGAAGGCGGACGGCGGCGCGGGGGGAAGCGAGTGTTGGAAGGGAGGCGAGTTGGCGGCGGTGGCAGCGCGAGGCCGGGCCGTGTGGTCGCGCAGTGTTGCTGAGTCTCCACCATGGCCGAGACTATGCGCGATCCCAGGACTTTCTTTTCGCAGGGCACCCCCGCTCAGTTTAACTATGTGATAGACCTTTATGAAGAGGCAGTGAAACTCAAGGCGGAACAGAAGAACAAGAAGCCAGAGGAATTTCTCAAGCTAGACAAATGGTAAGGCAAAAGAGAGAGGGAAGAGTGAAGTTAGCATGTCATTGAACCTTACTTTGTGTGGCTGCCACCCGACCGTCCCCGAGAGAAACGTCAATGTTTGTATTTCCCGCCGTGAGTCAGGCTGGCTGGCTGGCTGGCGCCTCTGTTAGGTGGACCAGGTGATGTGGTGACACCTGCGGCACCGGCACCCACCCATTCCACCCACGCCCGTTCCTAAAACGCCTACAATCTTACCCTAAGATGCGGCGCCCACACCCTGAACAGAGACTTGGCAACGTCGCTGGCGCCACGGACTCCTTCGGTTATTTCCTTTTCCCTTTGTTATTGTGACGGAGTATGGTGGCAGGGTGACCAGTGGGTGCCGCCACGTGTTGACCTGCACGTGGCAAGGGCGGCGCCCCAACTGCTAGTTTGGCGCGGGCGTGGGGGAAGGGAGGGCACGGAGGGGCCGTGGGCGGCGGGGTGGCTTGGCAGGGGGAGAGGTAAGGGAAGGGAGGGGAGGGGAGGGGAGGGAGACACCCGCATGGGGACGGAGGGTGGCAGGCAGGCAGGCAGGCAGGCAGGGAAGGAGGGGGAGAGAGAGAGAGAGAGAGGAAGGGAGGGGAGGGGAGGGGAGGGGCTGAACACGCGGCACGCGGCCTCACACACAGCTGCTGATGCTCGAACTCCATTGTGATGAGAGGTGTGTGCCGGGCCATGCTGCAGGCGGAGGGAGGCCCGCATGTTGCCTCCGAGCTTCCTTCAGGAGGGAGAGCGAGGGAGGGGGGGAGGGGGAAGGGGGGAGCGGAGGACCGGGAAGGTGGGGAGAGAGAGAGAGGGGACGGGGGGGGAGGGAGGGAGGGAGTGATCATTGTTCCGTGTTGGTTTGTGCTTTTGTTTTAGAGAATTTACCAACACCAGTTGTTTGTTTCAGGATTGTGTAACTGAAATATGTAGTGTGGTAGTGTGGCCCTTAAACCCTTTTGGAAGCTCAAATTAATACTTATTTCTTTCTTTTTAAGATGTTGGAAAGTGAACATGTCTCTTTAAGTGTTTTAAGAATATGAAAGTCCAATTGTAGTGATCATTCTTTTGAGTCAGAATATTTGGGTATTTTAGCAGTAATGAATTTTTTATTTTTTCTGATTTTTTATTATTCATTGTGAGGTTATGCTTAGGGGAATCCAACATGGGAAATTAATCTTCAGGTCTGCGTTTTATATGTAAGCGTTGATATCAATGTGCTAATGTATATGGCCTTCATATTATACACATTTGAGTAATTTGTGGGTATACATTGTTTACTTTTTCACACGAAAAGACAAGTTGTAATCAGGCATGTTGATGCCTGGGAAATACACCCACCTATTTTTGTGTAATTTTTATTTATTTTTTTATTTATTTTTATTTTTTTTTTTACAAACGATTTCATAAACACTGATTCACTTAGGAATTGGTAGGCCTTCCTGATGTCACATGTTCACTCCCTGACTTGAGTTTTCATAAAGTGTTTTTTTTTATTTGCTTTGTCATCTTAATTACAATTTATCATTATTATCATCACTATTATTATCATTACTGTTTTAATTACTATTATGATTATTATTGATATTACTAATTATTCTAATTAGTATTATTTCTATTACTCTGATAATTGTTACTATTTCTATTACATTATAATTATTACTAATAGTTTATATCAATTATTCTTAGTAGTATTACTATTACTTATCATTATTAATAACATCATTACTATTACTATTATTGATATCTAAAATAAAGATATTACTACAAGTACTATTACTATTTTCAGTGATACTATTGATATTATTTATATACTAAAATTACAAATACTTTTTTTTATTATTATAATAATGATACTAGGATTATTTTTCAAGTATTATGACAACTACTACCATTTCTACCATTGCCACTATTACTAGTATTTATGTACTAAACTTACAAATACATTTATTATTATTATAATTATTATATTAATACTAGCATTATTTTACTAGTTGTAGAATTACAATTACTATCA
>BOPN01000224.1:70914-80914 GCA_017312705.2 Penaeus japonicus
ATATACATATATACATATATATATAATTTAGAGATATATGATTTATATATATATTATATATGTATATAATATATATATAATATATATATTTGATATATTTATATGATTTAGAGATATAAATTATATATACAATATATTCATATAATTCATGTATATAATTTTTATATATAATATATATTTATATAATTTATGTATATATGATTTATATATATAATATATATAACTTATATATATTATGTTTATATATATAATTTATATATAAAATATATATATATATAATTTATATATAAAATATATATATATATATAATTTATATATAAAATATATATATATATATATTTATATATATATATAAATTTATATATATAATTTTTTTTAGACAATTAGTATTTATAATTTTTATAGATAATTAATTTTTATTGTTTTATATATAATATATGTATATTATGAATATATATATATATATATATATATATATATATATATATATATATATATAATGTATATTTATATAATTTATAGATATATAATTTATATATATTTATCATTTATATATGTAATATATAAATCTATGTATATGATTTATTTATATATAATATATTTAGATATATTTATAATTTAATTATATAGAGATATAAATATATAGATATATATTATGATTTATGTATATATAATATATATATACAATTTGTATATATATATATATATATATATATATATATATATATTTATAATATATATATTATATATATATATATGAAATATGTATATATTTTATATGTAAATATAGAATATATATATGATATATTTATATATAATATATGATATATATATAATTTTTATAATATATATTTGATATATATAGACAAATAAAATATATATATTTGTATATGTATTATATATAATATATATTTTTATTATATATATAAATATATATATAATATATTTAGATATATATTTATGTATTGAATTGATTGAAGGGAACCACCTGGGTATGACAAAGAAGGGAAAATTTAATTTTTTAGTTTTCTTGAAGTACTTGGTTAGTTAATTGTATAAATTAACTAATTTCATATATAGTACTTACTTTAATTCATATTTATTCATTTATTTATTTTTTTGTAGGGGGGGTATGGAGGTCATAAGTGGTATTTACATCATAGTATCCTATAGGTCTAGAAGTTCTATTTACGATTGTTGATGTTGTGTAGGAAATGAAAAAGAATTTAAGACTTTTTTAATCACCAATTTTAATGTTTTTATTTTATTTTGAAAGTATTTATTAATAATTCAATTATGTATGTCAGAATTGTAAAGGACAGTATATATTTAGTCGTCCAGTCTAGCTCTTTGTGCGGTGTACTCTCCATATGATTGATATAACAAGGGATATAAATGGAGTTTGTTCTAGTTACGTGATTTTATTTACACTAGGGAATATATATATAAATGTATGTATGTATGTGTATGTATGTATATATATATATATATGTATATCTGTTGGTACCAAGGTAAGAGGAAAGAAACTAATGCCTAATTACTCTACCTGTTGGGATACCTTGGTAACACACAAACTAGGAGAGTGCAATGCCACTGGTACTGCATATAACCTTGGTCTTTTTCCTCTTACCATAGGAGTAGCAAACATTGAAAATATTAACCCTCTCATTAGGGATCCCCCTAACGGTAAAGGTCTCCTTAAAAACGTATACTTCGTATCAGACACAGTCCAGTGTTGATGCTCATCTTTAGGATGTTGACGTACTTCTCGAATGATATTCGAGATATAATAACTTGTTCCATTACTATTTTACTCATCACATTTGTTTTGTCTTTTCAGGTATCAAACAGAACTGCCCAAAAGGATAAAATCCAGAGGAAAAGATGCTCATCTAACCCATGAAGAACTCTGCCTTTGCATGAAATGGAAACTCTCCGTAAGTTTCACGTCTGATATTTTGTCCTTATACTGCATTTCTCTCTCTCTCTCTCTCTCTTCTTCATCTCCTCAAATATTTATCCATGAGCAGATAATTAAGTTCTTAATGAAGTAATGATCATGAGTGACTATACTATCTAAACTCATTTGTGTGACTTGATACTTCTAAAAAAAGGATGTGATTGACGACTTGACAATTGCAATTGTGGTGGCCTTATTGGTAGTTTCAAATGAGCGATTTGTTTCCTCTTGGTAGTTTTGATGAACAGAGTGGGACGTAAAACTTAGTGAAATTTTTTATTCAATTATTTCAATTGGCAGAAAATCAGCTTAGATTACCTTCCAGTAACTCCTAAAGATTGCAAAACTTTCAGCATGTCTTCCCCCCATAACTGTATTTAGGTTATGATTTTTCAAGTTTCACCAAGGCAAATTTTGGTCTTTGCATTTCTTGATTTTACACAGCAGAAAAGGTTTATTCCATTGCTATTTATCAAATACATATACCACACAGTGGTGTATGAGGTGTATGAAGTTGAAAAAGTTATCATGGTTACCCCTCACATGTAATGTAAAGTTGGATTAATTTACCATGGAAATATAACAAATGTAATTAATACATATAGGTAATGTACATAAAAAAAAGAAAGAAAAAAAAAATAGAACATTGATATTTTCAATTATGTATTGTGAAGCAATTATGTTACCTCAGTTTATGGTTTGTGGAAGGGGAATGGGAGAGAAGAATGGACGAAGGGCCTTGCCTGCATGAAATGTACCATAGTACCACAATACCACTTACCATGTTCCATTCATAAAAAGAAAGATGGCTTAGGAAGAGGAGATCCAAAAAAGGCTTTTTCACATTTACTATGTTCAGTTCACAAGAAAAAAGAGGCAGGGAATATTATGGCTGTATGATTGGCTAAAGGAGAGGAGGGCCAGCAAGGGGCATGGGCATGGACTGATATGATAGTTATGGCTGGATGAACTTGCCAAGCAGGTAGGCAAGCATGCATACATGGGTTTAGGTGTGCCACAATTGTAGAGAAGGTGTTTTAGGGCTAATGGGACTCAAAGGTCTGCAGGCTTGTTTCCTTCACTCATAAAAATGAAAACTCATATATGCATTTCCTAGGTGAGTAGAGGCGCTAAAGAACACTACCCCACAAATTTCTGTTGATGCTGGTACTTAGTTATAGCACATAATGTTATTCTACATGTACTACAATTGTGTAACAAGTATTTATATTCGCTATTTGTAAATGGTGTAAACACCATCGGAATGACATTTATAATTGGAATGTGTTTGAACCAGCCATAATGAATTCTTTTTCTCCCCCCCACCTCTCTGGCTCTCTTCTGGTTTGAGTTATACACTTGTTTTTGTAAAGTTGAGTCACATTCGGATTCTGAGTATGTACTTAACCCGTTCACGACGGGGCTATTTCAGCTCTAAATGGTCAGAATGCTGAGATATTTGAACGCATAAGCCATCACCCATCGTGCTGGCCTTGACTAAAAATCTCGTCGTCGGTGTCTGACCCAAAAACCACTGAACGTGATAGCAAGTCAACCGGCGCGAATGGGTTAAGATAGTGTTTAAGTTTTGAATACCAGTAATAAATAACTGCAACACATATATATATATAAAGACTGATAAAAGTATCTATAAATCAAAATTAAAGTTTGTAGTGCCTTTGCTCTGGGAAAGTATGATTGGTGGAAGAATGAACATGACGTCATCATGAGGACAGAGCTATAAATGTCCAGAAACTCTGTGAAAGCTGTAAGTTCATGTCAGATTGAATTAGACCACTATTTTTCATGTAGTCCGAGCTTGAGCCATTGATTTGTAAAACTTACGTTAAATTTTTCAGCGTGGGAAATTCTCTCCCAGACTAAAGGACCTTATTCAGATGAACACTCCTCGTCTGTGTATGACAGAAACAAAGAAAGCTTTCAGGGCTTTACTAAAGAAAGAAGACTTACCTTCTGCCATCCAAGCCCTTTGTAACCTAAAGGGTGTTGGGCCAGCCATGGCATCAAGTAAGTACATTTTTTATCTTTATACAGATGTCTGTATTACATAAGGATATCTTTTTTGTTTGCTGGCTAGATATTTTAGACACCTGTTTTCTGACAGTTCAGAACACAACAGTTTCAAGAAAAGAAGCATATATTATTGTTTGTGTATTTTAGAAAGTTAAATTGAAAATGGTTTCTTTTTTAGAGTTCATGCTAGTAATAGTATATTATTTATACAAAATCTAGTTCTTGATTGATGATTCTTATTTGTCTGGGGAAATGTACTAGTTGATATAGCCTGTGGATGTAAAGTCCTCTTCACTTCTATGTTCTCTACTCTAGTTGCCAAAGTATTGAACCACCAGCTTTGACTCTTGGCATCGCTGAGGAGTGAACTTGGAAGTGAACTTGAGGTGTTTGTACTTCAGCAGTAGCCAGCAGCAGGGGAATGACTTAGTATTCATTATTTCATGTATTAGATTTTAGTACAAGATTGTGTTGTCACATGTGTTTTCATGGATTTTTGATCTTCTACATTTACAATAATAACTCCAGGAATATGTTTTGTGCCAGGTTGTTTTGAGAAATTTAATTTTTACTATTCTATTATTACACAATAGTAGCAGTATGTGTTGGTTAAACCTTAATTTCTTGACACTTAGTTTGGAAATCTTGTTTATATTATCTCATCTTCTATTATTTCAGCAATCTTAACAGCAGGAAGCCCAGAGCTCTGTGGCTTCATGGCTGATGAGTGTCTCCTTGCCATCCCTGAAATTGAAGGCATTGATTACACCACAAAAGAACTCCTGAACTTTGTGGAACAACTTAAAGTAGCAGCTACTAGGTTAAATAAGGAAGACAATGGTAATTATTTATTGGTATTTGAATTATTGTTTATGATGTTAGATGATAGAAATGTATGGCGTAATTGTTTTTCTTCATAGGTCAACAGGAAGTTGGTATCATATTCTTTGGGGAATGCATGCATGCGCACATGCCCACGCACACCACGACACACACACACACACACACACACACACACACACACACACACACACACACACACACACACACACACACTCTCTCTCTCTCTCTCTCTCTCTCTCTCTCTCTCTCTCTCTCTCTCTCTCTCTCTCTCACTCTCACTCTCACTCTCACTCTCACTCTCACTCTCACTCTCACACACTCACCCACACCCACAATTAAACAAACATTATTATTATTTTATTAGTATTTTTTAAAGTAAATTATGAGTTGTTATCCACAGGCTCAACGACATGGAACCCTCACAAAGTTGAGATGGCTCTCTGGGCTCACTTCGTTGTAGGAGAATTGAAAAAGGAGCTTCTGGATGGAATGCCAGGTGGTCTCTCAGCCCCCCCTCCTGCTGCCCCTACTGCCACACCACAACAAACAACAGAAAATGGAGAGTCGCAGACAGAACAGCAACCACAGAAAGAGAAAAATGTAAGTGGATGCCTCTTATTTTGTGGTGATTGTTTATTATAATTATTCTTTTTCCTCTTCCTCGACCTCCAGAATTTTAAGATTTCATATTCCGTGTTGGACTAGGATTTTGCTATTTATTTGTAAATGTTTGTACTTTATATTGATATATGTATTTGATTTATATTTATATTCATAGGATCTTGAAATACACATTTAATTTGGTAAAATTCATCATAGGTTTTTGTAATAGTTGAATTGGTCAATGGATAATTGGATATTTGGCCATCCCCCCCTTTGTTTTTGTTTTTTTTAGATTTTAATTGATTTATTTGCAGGGAGGTCCTGTGCCGGAGGAGAGCAATGATTCCATGGATTCAGCTTTTGCTAACAAAGAGAACCTCACAGCCAATACCAATGGTACATCCGATGCAGAGAACAGCAGAGCTTCATTGATTTCCAATTGTGAAGATACCAATGATTCGGTGGCCCTCTCCGAAGCCCCAAGCGAGCCAGTATCGGAAGCTCCGAGCGAAGCAGTCTCCGAAGCACAAAGTGAAAGTGCATCAGATACCACAGAAACCCCCAGCCAGACTCCTCAGCCAGCCACGCAAGCACTGCAGCCTGCAGTTGAGGCCACACCCACTAGCTCAGTACCAAGCAACCCTCCAGACAACACTGGTGAACCAGCACATAAGAAAGTCAAATTGGATGACTAGTATGTGGAGTGAGGTGGTGTGTGTACTTTACTACCGCCTATATTATGAAGAGTGGTGGATTGTGTACTGTGCGACCACCTGCATTATTACCCTCCTCTCTCCCACTGCTCTCTAACCCCCCCCGTCTTGTAGCACCTGTGACAGGTAGTGGTTGGGGAGGGGGGGAAGGAAGGAGGGAGAGAGGATATGTAACACTGTTGTGACAGAAATGGTCAACTGGTAGCAGTCCCTCACTGCCCCACCAAGTCTTACACACTCACCCTCGTGCACTCTTGTGTAACGTACATTCCAAGAGGCTTTTATCATGGAGAGAAATATTTTGTACACATATTTTCCAGTTTGCAGCTCAATTTAGCCGTGGTCATGTTTGCATGGTTGTGTGTGGGCCCAAACTTGAATGATTTTGGGCTTATACACACCAAATCTAGGGCTCATCTTTTTTTTTTTTTTTTTTTTTTTTTTTTTTTTTTTTTTTTTTTTTTTTTTTTTTTCTTTTTTTTTTTTTCATTTACTTTTTTTTTCCTTTTTTTTTTAACAGTTTGCATAGAATTTTATATATATATATGTATTTTAGCCCATTTTACCATTTTAAGGAGTCGTGCAAGGCTGGCTTGATTTTTAATGTTGCCACCTTCACTATGTGATCTCCATACAGAAGCCCTGTCACAGTATCAAGTCCACCAGTGCAGTTCTTTGATTCCCATACACCAGACCTCAGTCACAATAATCTCTTGAAATCTTGAAAGGAACTGGCAAAGTGTCCTATTGATGGCCACATATTTGGTGTAAGAGAGAGAGAGAGAGAGAGAAGAGAGAGAGCGAGAAAGAGATAATCGAGTTAACTTGAGTCACAACAGTGTTACATGTGCTCGTCCAGGACCCGACTGGAAAGTTCGTACCCGTGCAGACAGATATTGTAACGGCAGCCGACCCCCAGTTAAAGCATAGTGCGGAACCCTCTTTGGAATCTCCCAACTCTACAAAATATAACTGTGCAGGATCATATATACTTTTTCCATATATATTAAGATGCATGATATTTTTTGTAATTGGAATATATTTCACTTGTTTCTAAATTACATTTAGGTGAGTTCAGTAGTAACTTTTTAATGTTGAGGTCTTTTGAAATATATTAAAGAAAACATTTGAAATTATGCAAGTTGTAAGGTCTCGATCCCAGGAAATTTAGAAAAAACAATAAAAAAAGAAAGAAAACCTACTGTGGTGGATCTTTGTGGTCTGTTCCATGTCTTTGTGAAATTAAGGTAAAAAACTACATTTTAGTACTGGTTGGGAGTGTCCAATGAATATGGGCACCCATATACTGGCAGTGTTCACCAGCACATGCATTTAGCACATGTGCTAGGGAACCCCATGTAATGAGCACCCTCGTTAACTATGATACATCATCTAAGGAGTTAGTACCTAATAAAGTGGATCTTGAGATTATGTAAGCACTTGAGGAAATGGTCCATTAATGGGTGTAAATTATTCACTGCGGCAAGACTGAATGGGGACGCACTGTTCTTGCGATTGTCTCACTGGCAGATGAATACCTCAGTATTTATTCTAATTCCTTTCCCTTGACTCTTACCCTCCACATGGATGCAGAGCTTTCACCAAGACCCTTGTGAAACTAATGAATGTCAGTGCTAATGAAGCGGATGAAAGGACAAATGGCTTACATGTGCGAAATTTCTCCACTCCATATATCATTACTCATGCATGTATACACATACACTGAGACATGGCTACTATCACTGTGACGACACATACAAGTTTGACTTTGTATGTGTGTATCTTGTTCTTTTTTTTATTTATATTTTTGGTTTACATTTTTCCCACTTTTAGTTGGTCACCAAGGATCTAAAAACAAGTGGTTTCATTCTCATTTTACCATGAGCATGCTATATATGAATGTATATATATGTATACATGTATATTAATGTGTATATATATGTATATTTATTTATGTATACATGTGTATATAGTCATGCATGCCCACATTTACACTAACATGTGAACACAAACATGTATGTAGATTAATCACTTCCATATCCAAAAGACACACAACAGCAACACACACCTCCATCCACCACCTACATCTTTTGAGTGCTCACGCTGCCTCCTCCACTATTTATTTATTTTGTTTATGATGATTTTGGTAGCCTCTTACTACTACCCAGTTTTCTTCATGTAGATTTGGAAAGGAACATTATGCCAAGTGTATTTATATACACCTTAAAAACTTTGAAGGTTCGTAGTTTACCCATGACCCCTCAAGTTGCTGGTTATCCATTGAAGAAGGTTAATTAAAGTATTAAGTTTCATGGTTTTCTGTGGATCTCTTAAGATGGACTGTTAACTTTCACCCAAGGAGCAGGGGATTGGTAGCTCTGTCCCCAGGCGAGTATATGTTAATAATTAGGTGTTAGATCTCCATACCCTTGTTGATAAGAAATGTGGTCACTGGGAAACATGAATTTTTTGGCAAGTTCAGACATGCAGTGCAAGAGGGAGGAGGTAACAAAAAGGGCTTGAGGGAGGAGATGGAAAGGAAGGACCACATAGGCAGGTGGTAGTGCTGGACATTTACAGTTCACAGAAATATGATCGAAGGTTACAGAATCAACACTGGATAACAGACACTAAAAGGTTTAAAGATAGAACCAAAGTAATGTGGTAGTATTGGAAGCTGCTTATATACAAGTTACAAAAAGATAGAGAACTGTTAAATGATCTTAATTGTAAGGAGAGGAAGATATTGAGCTACTTCCCCCACCCCCCCAGTCAAAAGCTCATTACACTGACCAGATCGAGTAAATTTCCAGTCGACAAAACCTGGAAGATGGGGTTCTTTTTTTAATGTAGTCTTAGTCCTTACTTAGTCCTTATGTAACCAAAAGTAGTGGTCTTGGGTCAGATTTTTTTCCTTTCATCATATTTTGTAGCAGGAGGTGCCATGTGCACATCACCCCATCCTCAACCACTCCCATGAGTTGCCACGGAACTGCCAGGAGGGTCCACCCAGTGTCACTCCCGATACATTCTTTTTCCACTTGTAATATTAGTATTTCTTGATTCCTTTGTATTTGTAGTGGCCATGATGCTAGTGTGGGCTGCAGAAGAGAGCATTGTTCTCTGTGGCACCACACTAGCATGCATCTCAAGTTAGAGCATCATCTAGTGTGTGTGAGACAGTCGGTGTAATGTCACTGGCAGCAGCAGCAGCAATGTCTGGCATGCTGTCTTATTAGCAGGAAGATTAATTGAGCTTAATGTTGGCCTTTCATACCTTCATAATTGCAATTTTGTTCATAGGATTTTGTGTTACGGGACTGATAGGGGAATCCTTCCTGTTTATATTTCTAGCATTACGAAGTTCTTAAAGCGCCTTTTTTATTTATAATGGGTTAAAGGCTGTAGTCTTAGTGGAAGGCTAAATATTGGTTGTAGAATGGTGGTGCAGGTGTATAAGCCTGCCTTTAGATCTTACTCTGCCCTGTATGTTTATTATTGGGTTATGTCAGGCTTATTTAATCAAAGTGAATTCAGGATGGTAATTAATAGTATTTTAGTTTAAATCTTTTTTTGTGGCAGGGACTCCTGGGTTCCGTGGCTCTGTTGCCCGCCGCTGCCTCCCCACAACATCCTGCCTTGTATAGACCCATGAAAAATGCTTATTTTTCTATGTAAAAAAAACAAAAACATAAAATCGAGGACGGTAGCAACGGCCGTTGTCGTGATATAACCCGAGCTCTGCTCCCCACCTTCCTCCCCCAGCGTGGGAGACCCATCATGATCACTGCGGGTGCGTGAAGCTCATCATCATCATCGGCGTCATCATATAGGTAGTTTTAGGTGT
>BOPN01000224.1:103414-108414 GCA_017312705.2 Penaeus japonicus
TTTTTATTTTAAAGTAATGAAACTATTGTCATATAATATTTATAATATTAAAAAAGAAGTTGAGATAGATGTCTATAAGATTAGAGATGAAAATACAGTAATAATAATTGCAAAATAATGCTTGTTTTCTTGCAGATTGGTAATTTAACAGGACCAGAGGGAAAAATTGTCAACTATGATGCTGACCATGAAAGGCGACGGAAACAGCAGTTGTTGAAACTATGGGATAGAACACCAAAACAGGTGTGGAAGATACGTAGATTAGTTTAGGCTAAACATTCATAAGAGTTTCTTTTCATTCTTTTTTATTGTACATTTCTTTTATAGTAGTGCAGCAGCTATATGTATTTTTTCTCTCTTATTGATCTTAAAAGATCAGTATATTACAAAATGTTCCAATGTTACTTTTCTGTATTCATATTCATTATTATGTTTTGGCCTACATCAAAATATAACTACATATCTTTAGATCATCAGTGACAGTGCCAAATTTATGTTGAGGAAAATAGGAAACATGATCATAATTGACTTAAAACATTCTGTTGAAATGAAAGACAGCCACAGTAAGAAAGGGAACAGTGCATTGTGATGTCAGGAGTCACACTAGACCTCTGATAAGACAACAAAACTGGAGTCTATCTGAAGATGTCACTAAATGGTGCTTCCTTTTTTTTGTGTCTGCATTTTATCTCATCTATATATACACATTGTTATTGTTCATCCATTTTTCTCTTCAGTTCTAAAATGAGTAAGACAATTTTCCAGAAGTTGTTAATATACTCTGCCCTTCCTTCTCCCTGTAGATGGAGGAGGAACAGCAGCTCATCAGTGAACTGAGAAAGATAGAAGCACGCAAAAAGGAGAGAGAGAAGAAGACGCAGGATCTGCAGAAGCTCATCAGTGCAGATGCTGATGCCAGGAAAGCCACCAAGACAACCAAGAAGAAGATACAACAGACCAAGATCGCTAAAACAGATACACTTGTATGTTCACAAAGTTGTGCTCTGGAAATTATAAGAATGGATATTACGTTTTTCTCTTTCTCATATGAAAGGCCTTTGGCACTTATTTGTGATTTTTTTGTACTAGATTAATTCACATAAGTAAAAAAAATATATACCATTTACTTGAATGTCATCAAGACAACATTTTTATGACTATGCATTTGTAGAATTGCATCGAGAGAGCAGGAGGATAAACATGAAATTCATATATTTTTTTTTCCAACCAGCCTCCAAGTGTAGAAAGCTGTACGGGTATAAAATTCCCTGATGTGAAGGCTTCAGGAGTGAGCCTAAGGTCCCAACGCATGAAGCTCCCAGCGAGTGTTGGGCAGAAGAAGGTTAAGGCGATTGAGCAGCTGCTAACTGAACTGAATCTAGGTAATTCATAAGTACTTGTAATGAATTTTTCATGATAGACTAATAGTGCTTGAGATTATCTGTAAGTTAGACTATAAGTGATATTATTTACAAGACATTCTCCCCACAGAAACTAACCCCATGGCAGTAGAAGAAGTCTGTCAGCTCTTCAATGACTTGCGCTCGGACCTGGTTCTCATGTATGATCTCAGAACCATCTTGCTGAATTATGTATTTGAGCTGCAGACTTTAAAGCACCAGTGTGAAAGCCTGATGCCAGACAAGGTGAGGTTTTTCATGATGTGCCCCAATTTTTAATCTTGATTTTGAAATATCATGATCAATTGTTTTGATACTGATATTTTAAGGTGTATGATGTATTTCTGATAAGACTGGTATTGATATCAGATCCTTTGATTTTTCAATATCTTTATCAACAGATCTTGGAGATCCCAGAGTCTCTGATGATTAATACCGGTGAGGAATCTCCAAGCCGACCACGTGCAATTTCGGAGATGATTGATGCTGTTGCAACACCAACAACACCAAATGTAAGTTTTCCTTTTTATGTAACATTACATGTAACATTATTATAACATGATTTATTCATAAAAATCTTTCCTTTTATTTGAAGAAGCAACATCCTTTGGTAAAAGCTTGAAGATTTTGAAGTATTCTGTATTTGTAATTGTATTTATCTGTTAATGATAATCATATTATTGTTATTATGGTGATGATATTAATAATCATGATGATGGTGAAGATTATCATTATTATTATCAATATTTACATTGTGTTTGTTTTGCTTTGCAGAGAAAAAGAAAAGCAGCCTTAGAACAGAGTAATGTCCTGAAGAAAATCAAAGCAAGGACCTGAGGTTAAAGCACTTTTTATGATAATGCCTGTATCTTAGCTGTAAGTACACGATGATCTCTATTACAAATTATGTGAAGAGGTTGTATTTTTATGTCTAACTCTGTGTAAAACGAATGAAACAGGAAAGATTGTATGTAAAATTAATGGAACTTTTAGATTTGGAGAATTATGTTCTTTCTGTTTTTTGTTTTTTTGTTTATAAGTATTGAATTTTATGGTTAATACTTCATTGGAACTGGTAGAAATTTGAATTGCTATAATTATAGAAACTAGAAACAAAAGGTGAATTTGTACTCATGGTGTTATTATTAGGGTAAGAAAAATAAATCTTGTGTTTGAAAATTGTGTTTACTTTACGTACATGTAATTTTTAGATTTAATTTTTAGGTCTATGAAATACTGTTTTATTTATTGGTAAATTTTAAGTAGTTCATAATAGAAATAAATATTTTTATATGTAATTCAGTAGACCAAAGTTAGGTCAGCTGTAGCTCTGAGTTGGGAGGTCTGTATCATGCTCATTTGTGAACCAAATTCTAGATAATTTGAGCAAAGTCAATATCAAGGCCAATAATATTGTATATTTATAACATCATTTTGATAGTAAGGTATTAGGAGAATAATGCATAAATTTTATTCTATGAATATAGACATAATATGCATAAAATGTTCATCTTATCCCACTGCAGACAGAGGATTTATTTACTTGCCCTTTCTCCGGGATGGGTTTTATTTTAGAGCCAGGTAGCTTCATGCAACATACCTTGACTTTTGCACTCTCTTTTAGTCACTCATTGTAAAGCTAGAGCCTTTTTTGTGTTTAAATTTTTGTGTGTTTTACTTTATTTAGAGACTCATATCTGTCATATCACAGGCTCTATCGATCCAGCAGTTGATGAAAATTGCAGGTTAGGGTCCATATAAGGTCATTATTTTCTTTATACTCAGTGTAATAGAAGTATTGCTGTTTTATAGGAGGACAGAATGCAACTTTATTTTTTGTATTTATGTAGTATCATGAACAAATATGAAACATAACCATCCACAATGAAGATAACATGAAGGGATTAGTGAAGAGGAAGAAAACTTGTGCTTATGACTGTGAGTGCCATAGTAAAACTCATCCATACTGGCACAGGAGCACATTGTAGACATTGGCATTGTTTGAGTCACCTTCCTCCTCTCATTCTGCCTACACATCCTTCATCTGTGGTACTTTAGAGCAAGAGGTTGGGAACTTGCTGTGTCCCATTGCTCTATAAAGATTATGCTTGCTAGAGGCTCCCTCTCCTGCTGGTGCTAGAAGAAAGAGGTGCCATCTAGGTTTTGGATATTAGGTGAAACCCATTTTGCTTAATATTACGGCAATTATAGGAATTATGACTGCAATTGTCATCATCACTCATTACTCATAGCACAATAAAATAATGCAGTGATCCAAAATCTCTGAATGTCATGTATGTCATCATGCCCATTGTCAGGCCAGAGCTCCTGTGTCGTGTATGTCATGACACCTGTACGCAATGGGTTAACACTGCTTGGTCATATGTTGCAATGTAGCTGTATGTCTTCTTGACGACTGTTCCTTGCGGCAGCCCCTCATCATCTTAACCCAGTCACGACGGGGGCATTCCAGCCCTGCATGTTACAATGCCGGGGCTCTCAAACGCATAGGCCTAAATCAGTTAAATAAACGACACTGTATGGCGTCACCCAGCGAACGGGCCTTGAATGCGCGGTACCGTAGTGTACCATCCGTCCAGAGAGGGTTAATGACGGTTTCCACCACTAAAATGATTTCTTGGTCTACGTGCTTGCACTGGTGTTTGGAATGAAGAAATTTAGAAAGTTGGATGAACTTTCTCTTTTGAAGATTAGAATATGCTCCCCACCCCTCAAGAATGAATGGTAGCTTTGTTGAAGCACTCTATCCATGGTTGAAAAGACTTACAGCCTTCCGGATCTCTGTGATTTCCATATAGCCAACAGCAGTTCTTACACCAGTAAAGATTCCCACTAGCTTAAATGGAACTTAACTTTTGTGGACCAAGCATGAAATGTCGATCTCCTCACTTAATCCTTAACCCATTCACGCCGGGGCCATTCCGGCTTTGCACGGTCGCTATACCGAGGTTTTCGAACGCATCATCCAAATGCTTCGAGATTCTCGGGTGCACGGGCCGCGAGCCTGGGCTGCCCGCTCACTCACCCCGAGTGCCGGCCTTGGCCAGATATCTCGTCGGCGGTGTCTGACGCAAAAACCACGAAACGTGTCAGCACGTCATCCAGCGTGAGTGGGTTAACCTGATAATGATGGGGTGGATTTGGCTCAGATTGGTCTAAATGCCAGAGTATTTCAAACACGTAGGCATTAGGCCTGAAATACCTGCCAGTAAGCCCAGGTGGAGCCAAGACTGTCACGGTGTTATCTGGTTGAAAGTTGAAAAAAAAGTCCTGGTCCTGGCTGACACAGTCCCCATGTATTTTTTTAGTTTTAGATTAAATTTTTTTGCCAGGGATATTATCACTTGTCTGTTCCCTGGGCGCAAAATTTGTGTTGCATCATCCAGTGAATGGCATCAGCTTGATCTACCATCACTAGGGTCTGGATCTCTTTTTGGTAAATGAATGTAATATCCTATATGCATCATATGGCTATATGCATAAATTTAGACATTCGAGTAATATGGATATTCATTGTATGAATAAGGCAAAGGAGGTCTAAGCTGATGGAGCAGATGAGGTCAGAACATCAGGAAGGTG
>BOPN01000224.1:113414-115914 GCA_017312705.2 Penaeus japonicus
AAAGAGAACGATTAAATGGCTTCTCGCTAGAACTAATGTACATAACTTTGAAATATTCATTATATGAGTAAATACAAATGGACTGATCCAGTGATTTTCAGGATCAGGGCTACTGTACAGCTGCATAACCATGGAACTTGAAAATATTGTAGTCGACTATCAACTTGTGGTCGGAAACGGCGCACACCACATTGCAGTCAAAAATCCCTCGAGGAAGAAAGGTTTTATTTTCCTTACAAAATCACATAAACCTCCAACGCCAGGCACAACACCTCACACCAGTTTCCCAGTAAATGTGTTTTAATTACAATTAGATGAAGTAGTAAAATTATGTAGAAAATATGCCATCATTGTTCTATGATGACTATTATTCACCTTTAAATAGATACAAATATTTCACAATAACAATATTTGTGCAGTGAGACATATTGTCACTTCTCTATGCTGAAATTTACATGTGCTACTCTTTCTTGAGAAAAAAAAAAAAGAAAATAATATAATAACTGCACATCTAATACTGACCTCATATAAAATCCTACAGTAAAAAATCGGCCACTTTGAAGTAGTGAACTTGAGTCCAGCAGCGGTTCATGAACACTACCCATATTTACGATCAGTTTCATGTAGACCCTGCAAAGTATACTCTCATACATCCACTACTTCTCTAAAGTATCTAGGAATTAAAAATATAACAGTTCTTATTGGCCACGAAACCTATAAAAAAATAATAAAGCAACGTAAGATAACTGCCGTATCATATACTAAAATGACCTATGAATAGCACAATAGTGATGGATGACGACACCTCTGATGACACATAAGATTTTGAGTAATGTGTCAAACATTTATCAAACCATTCACAGTAAATTAGTGATTGACTCCTGGAGATGTAAAAGAAATTATTCTCTGCAGTTATTGTCAACTGGCAATGTTTTTGAAATATACTTATTATAATGATTTGTATGCCAAACTTTTCACAAAAGCTAATGGAGTTCTTTTGTGAAATAAAAAACATGAACATTTCAGAGACATTGCAGAAACACTCATTTTCCAAATAACTTTTATCCTGTGACGACAATTGACATTTTGTCCCCTGACCGGCCATCACACTTACAGGCCGTTGCACAAGGTCAACAAAAATTCAACATTAGAAGGGATCTATAGTTTATAACACAATTGTATCCCAGAATGGAATTGAGTTACTAAATCCTACTGATCAAATATTAACAATTTGTAATAAGTTTAAATGAAGCAGTGGTAAATTGGTAAAAATGTGTAGTGTATGACAAAGTTGGAACACGAGAGACAACTGTCATGGACATTGAGCACCAAAACCTTTGGAAGTGGACAAACTAGGGCTATTCAAGGCTATAGTTATTTCAGACAAAATATGAACTACCTATGGTCAAATTGAGGATGATGGCAAGTACAACCAAAAATGTTGCTTGCAGATATCATCATCACATGAAATTGTCTTGATAACTCCACATAATGATTCTAGAAACAGAGGACTACTCGACCCTATGTATATCTATCCATGACAAAATCTGGTCACTGTGGTCTTGGATTCCGTTTCTGGGACACAACATTAGGTTCAGGTGGCAGTAGTCTCCATCACCTGACCACTACCCAAGAGGATTTGAAAATTTGCGGAGATGAAAAAGTTTGTAGCAGCATTGCGAACACTTGATACATGTTCCACGTGGTTGATTTTCTGAGAATTGTACGTAAAAACATTGTAACACATTTCCAATTCAATTCTTGGACTGCCTTTTCTGCTTATCACAAAGGCAGCAAAATATGCTGTAAGGCTGATTTGGAGAATTAATTTGATTCCTTTCTGCTGCAGTAATATTTATTAAATACTGTAATTGAAGTCATAAAAATCTCTCCTCCAATTTTCAAAACCTCTAACAATGAGGTAAAAAATATGGATATAAACGTACATTGAATTTTATAATTCTTTTAATAAAACTAACAGTCCTACAGTCATCTAAAGGAATTTATACATCATAACAAATGCAAAGAAACAAGATTGTAATCTTGTCTTTTCCAAAATTAATACGAATAGAACAAATGGAACTCGAGACCATCCTGTTATTCTTGAGGTGTAATCACTGAGCCCATTTAAGAAACCAACATTTCTTTTTTTCATAGACAAAAACAAAATGTTAGGTACTTGGTTGCCACATTTACCCTGAATAGTTCTGCTGCTGCTTACCATGGGAGCAAGCAATGCATTTCAGACTTTCATTCAAGTTTTGGCCTGCTTCAAAAGGAGAGGTTTCAGTTCACGATCACTCCTCTTGAGCTTCAGCGCTGGATTGAACTTTTCACGCCACAGTCTTTCTTTCTGATTTACTTATGAGCATGTATTTTTTTTTTTTTTTTTTTTCAACACAGTAGTAGCCGAACGCAGACTAAACTTCAGTATTGAACTTGGGTGGGCAATGCTGTGTTTGGATTTTTGACAAAAAATGTCACGCGTGTTTCTAGGATC
>BOPN01000224.1:123414-128414 GCA_017312705.2 Penaeus japonicus
AAGGAAAGGCAACACTGGGCCAGAAATAAAACTGCATTCAAGTCTATGGATACTGCAGGGGTTGCACTGAAGAAATGAAGTCCTAAACATACATATTTACAATGGCTTACATCCTCTTCTACAAATAATCCTAAATTGATGGTTAGCAGACAACAGATGGCAAGGTAAGACCTAGAATATTGCATTAATATGTCATGATAAATCAATAACACTTGATAGTGAGTAAAAGTTTTGCAACTGATAAGCTTTATTCATTCATAGAAGTTAAGCTACTTGATTTCTTTTGCTTCATTGTAAAACCCTCACATTTATAATTATGACATGACTATGAATAAAGGCATCTTCTGGTGAATATTCTCTATACTACAAGGATCAATGGTGTGTGATTTATGCATGTTGGTAACTAATGAGGCCAAAAGTTGCCTGGCCTCAGTTCATGGGTAGCCATAATTGAGTAAGAAGTATCTGAGAAAACTAGAACTGACTGGGCAAAAGTTGAAAAAAATTTCAACACTCTTAAAAAGGGTTGAAATTTGAGGATTTTTTTTTGTTTTTGTATTTTCTTACATGACATTGTCTCTGTATGAGTAAGAATCATGGGTAATAACCTACAACATTAACATGGTATCATAATGCATAAAAGTTAACATAATGAATATGGGAATTTTAAATAAACTGAAATACTTATTCGAAAACAGAACTTGAACTTTGCCGAGATAAAACATGTTCAGAGAAAATGAGCAGATATTCAGACATTATCCTCATAACACCGTCCCATTGCCCTATCCTCTAATTTCTCTCCTCTTCTATTATGACATTATCATCTTCCTTATGGATTCATGCTAAACGAGTTGTAAACAAAACAACAAAGGGAAAAACAGGCTGAAGGCCTTTTTGCTAAATTGCTTCCTTAGAAAGCAATATAGTGAAAGGCCTTTGGCGTATTTGTATGTTTTCCTGTTTTTCTCTTTGTTGTTTTGTTTACAGCTTAAAAAGTTAAGCATGTCAACCTTGCTACCTTATCTTGCACTTGCTTTTTATACAAACAGCACATTATATCATATTATATTCTTAGTTTCTCTTCATATCAATATGCAATCTGATTGAAGAACTGGTCTTTACATTTCAAGGCATGTCTGATTTAAACTCTACTAAATATAATTTTTGTTTATGTTCATATTGCTTTACAACTGCATTATATATGTATATGGATATATGTATATATATATATATATATATGTGTGTGTGTGTGTAAGCGTATATATATATATATATATATATATATATATATATATATATATATATATATATATATATATATATATATATATATATATATATATACACCACACACACACACACACACACACACACACACACACACACACACACACACACACACACACACACACACACACACACACACACACACACACACACACACACACACACACACACACACACACTCACACACACACACACACACACACACACACACACACACACACACACACACACACACACACACACACACACACACACACACACACACACACACACACACACACACAAACACACACAAATATACATATACATACACACAACAATCTCGTCAAATTACTAATAAAATTATTTTTGGAGAGTAAAAGATTTTGCTGTACAAAGCTTTAGGTATGGTTAGCTTCAACATAAACAAAGAAATACATGTTCATTGCATTAACCTCAGGCTTGCAATGGCCCATAATTGAAGTTGGCCAAAAATTGCACAAGTCAATTTACCATGGAATAAGTAATTAATTGCTGAATTTGCCCATCGTAGACTAGCAATACCAGTCAAACTTCAATTCCGCCATTTATGTCAGCCAAATTTTATTTTCATAATATCTCAAGTTTGCTTGAAGCATTATACCCATTTCTTAACATGAGGATTATTATTATTATTTTTTTTACATTATTGCCACCCATCACCAACTCTACTTTGTGAATTAGCAAGTGCTGAATGCAGATATTTACAGCACATATTCCACGTAGTTCATTGCAGAAATTATTATCTATTGTCCTTTGAAACTCGGTGAATTCTATCAACTAGCAAATGACATCCCTACATAACAGCATGTTGCTCTGGGAATTTCTCCATGACCTCTGGAATGTAAAAGAAATATGTGAAGTGTACTGCTCCTAGGCTAGTCTGAGTGCATCCCTAGAAATATTATAGTGCAGTGCCCCTAGACTTCCTACGAGAAATGATAATGGTGTTGTCTCGCTATGAGAAGAGCATGGTTCTAATGGACCTCTATCTCTTTCTCTCCTCACAGACAGGACAATTACTGGCTCTCACAGTGATATGCAGAGCTCTGGCTCACTGGACTAAGTTGTTGCTGTTCCTTCTAGGTTACAAATTATCCTGGCAGGTTCTCAGGTAGCCGCCACCACGCCATGCTGCAACTTTCAATGCTCATCTTACCATGATAGTCGGGCGTCAAATACTGCATTTGCTTGCTGAAAATTACCAAAGAGATATTAGAAGCAAAGTAAATGCAAACTTAAGATATTTGGTAGACATGCACACATTATGCTAAAATTTACACTGGCACGCATAATGCATTAAGGAAGAGAGACTTTATAGCTATAGACCTATTCTAACCTTCTGTACTTTTATGTATAGTTCAATTACATGTATTTGATATTTTCAGTAAGTTTAACTGAGAGAGAGATTTTTTGAGGGGTTATACTATTGACATTTCTTGCAGCGTTTCCATCATATCTCTATTTTGGCTAAGAGATCCATACATAATATGAACACCATTACCTGCTCTGTTCAAATTAGTTAAAATAAGTAAGATCCTATATCACTCAGTATATGCAAACAGAAGCTCTATGAAGCATTAATATTTTTTAAAAATTGTTGTAATACTCATTGATTTAAGTTAATGTTTCAAAAAATATTTTACAAATCATTTTACTAAAACACCATTTCATTATGGGACTTATTTATCTACATCCTAATTACTATCCCTGGATAAAAGCAGTAACAATAAACCCTTTGCTCAGCTGGACAATAAACCACTTCAGTGACAGAGTTTAATGTTTAAGTCATGCATAAATATAAATGGCGGTGCTGGCTTTTGAATGGGGAAGTTATACCAATACTACCTTATGGGTGTGGCATCAGTTTTAAGGAATCTAAAACTAAGATTACCATCACTCTGACTGATACCAGTATATGACATGCATAGCACAGCCTTTGAAAGGGAATATCTGCTAATATCACCAGAAAAAGGAAAGAATAAGATTTGGAAAAAACAGATGAAAAAAGATTGTCATGCTATCACATGTGAAGTCATCTTCACAGGATAATGACAAATCATGGTCCTCCTAGTAGCAGGTCCTGCTTAACTGCAGACAAAATGGAGGAGGTTGAGTTCACCTGGTTAGGCTGCAGTAAGCAATGGGACACAGCCACTACACTCCCAGTGTTCCAAGAAAAGCAGCAATACTTACTCCTTTATTACTAGATTTGCTCTTCTCTCAGGATCCCCGTTCATTATCCTAAGAGGACGCATGGGGATTCCCTCCTCTTCTTCCCCCATGGACTGTGAGCTACATAGGAAGAGGACAAGTGGAAGAGCAAGGTCAAGTAAAGGGTCATGCACTTCTTGGCTGAGTAAAACACCACATCTTGGTTGTAATTGCTGATCCCAGCAGGCTAAATATTTTGAACTCTATAATGCAACCTACATAAAAATCAGGTAAATATCACTGTTCATTAAAGATGTTAAGCAATAATTGAACTGGAGTTCCCATATTGATATAGTTATTATTGATCTAAATAATGAAATACAACCGAGGGTGTGGTGTTTTACAGATGATCAGAATATGGACAATAACTTGAAAATACATTCAATTTTATCTTTCTAATATGTTATCATATGTACATACTGTTACATAATATTAACATATGAGTAGTGTTAACATCTAAAGTTAATAATAGGAAAGTATGAGGTGTGCAGTGTTAACAGCATAAATACAAATTATTAACTTATAGCACAAGGAAAATATTTAAATGAGAGAAAAATTGTGTTGAATCCATCAGCACAGAAATATACTTGAGGTTCTGAAGTGCACTATTTACATTTGTTTTTCTATACTCCCTAATTCCATATATTGACAACATACATTAAACAAAATACAATTTTTTTTTCTGGAGTTCAGCAAAATCGTTTCGATGAATGACAGTTGCCTAATACACAATAATATTAATTACAAAAAAAGACATTAAATCATATATTGCTTTCTTCCTAGAATTATTTCTACTGTTTATTAAAGATATCTATTTTTCTTTTATTGAAAAATATATCAAAAATAGACAAATACAATAATATATCATTTATAGTCTTATGTGCTGTGATAAAAGATTTGCTCTCTAAGAATGAACATTCTTAAGAAGTTTAACATACAATACTATTTTCTTAAAAAAAAATTGTTTGCCGAACGCTTATCATATATGAAAGTCATGAAAGTAAATGTTTCCTTTTTTTGAGAATTAATGATAATAATGAATCCTTGTTATTGTTAAAGTGAGTTAGTCACAGGAAGTGGTAGTATCAAAATGAGATATATTATAAGAACAACAGTAAGTAAGGAATTGCATTTTGCATAGTGTTTAAGGATCAATAACACTAGAGGGTGCATGTCAATCACAACAAAAATTCTGACTTTAATTTAACTGTGCTAAATTTATGCTTCAATTCCTCTGCTGCTTATTGGCCTAAAACTAGCAGTAAGAATGTTTAAGCTAAAATTTAGCATAAGAGGAAAAAAAACCTATGTCAAAAATTAATTTATCTTCATGGGAAAATATATAAAATATATAGACACAAATTTATTTTTTCTTGATGGCATGATATCTATATTAAGGGCATTTTATTAAAGCATAGCCCTTTCCTTGGGATATCTGTTGTGAGTAGATATGCATACACTCTGTAAAGCCTGGATATGCA
>BOPN01000224.1:135914-138414 GCA_017312705.2 Penaeus japonicus
GACATACCTTGAATGCGTATTAATTTTTTCATTCTTTGTATCTACTGCCAAAGCCATGCAGCATCTTCTGATAGTTTACCGAGTTCCTGCCAATACCTTGAATGGCTCATTCATAAACACTGAGAGTACAGTGTACACTTATAAAAGCTCCAGCAGGAGATAATTCATTGCTCTGTGTTAAAGGTGTAAATAACAAGTATCGTGCAGGAGTCCGGGGCCAGGTTGTGTGGTGCGCTTACTTTAGCGTGGTGTCCGGTGTTGACACGGAGGGACCGGGTTCGTTGCAGGCTTTTGACTCTCATAGATGACCAGACCGAGCCGAACAAGGAGTGGTTACGCTAGAAGATCACCACCGGAGGTTATTGTTAATGTGTAGCTAGGACACTGTTGTTATAGTTATGGTGTTGAAGGGACTGATAAGGGTGTGACCTGACCATGGGTAACTTCTTTATATATATAAATATATACACAAGGTTTCTAATTATATAAAACCAGAATATTAGACCTCGGATGGGCAAGGGTTGGGAGTGGTACCAGTGTCTCCATAATAATATAACTTTTTAAGGCTCTTGAATATTTAATTCAAACTGTTTGACTGCATAATTTTTTTTAAAAGTCTATCTTCTCACTATGAACAGGACCCAAAATTATCAACATTTATTTATGAAAAATAATCTTTTAAATTTGACATAAAAGTGGCAAATACTTCATTATGCATACTACTAATCCGGCTCGGCATATTTCTCTTAACCAAATTGTTTGTAGCACAGCTAAGTGCAACTCACTGGCAGACTGCTGTACTGGCTGTTGTCTATAAAGTCATAATGGACTTAAATATGAGATCTATTTTTTCCTAGGTAGGTATAATTTTTTGTACTTTTTGTCCCTTGGACTGAATCTTATTCCTCGTCAATTTTCTTGCATATATATCTCCACGTATCATATCTTAAACTAAGAAATACCTATATTACATATCTCAATGTATATAATACCCTACATACTTAAACAATGACCTGTTTAAACCATTCACCTTATTGAATTCAAGTTTGTAAGTGTAAAATGGTAGTTGGGTAGTACTAAGTGATTTCCATAAAACAAAATAATGTATATAAGTTCATATCCTTCTAAGTCCTCCTATACTGCTCTCATTTACCCTTAACAACTTTGCAAAGAGCCTCTATATCAGCATTTCATAATGGTATTCCAATTATATTTGTATTTATGAATCTAAGTTTGAATTTATTTCTAAAGAGTTGCATTTTCTGGTAATAACTAACTATATAAAATATGCAAATCCTCCTGATATGCCAATATGTATTATATCAAGGTCTTGTTCCCTCACTATCTTTATGCCTATATCCCAAAAGGGTTTTAGATACCATCATTAAAGTATAAATTGACAATGTTATGATGTACAAAAAAAGTAAAATTAATTTCCAATGAATGATTTGTATTCCATAGGTTTCTAAATGCCCTAATAACTGAGAGGGTAAATCCGCAACAAAGCTAACCCGAATGATAGATATCAATACCATTACCTGATATCTTTTAGTACTTTTTATTATCATCCATGTCTTTATCTTGTATGGAATACTAATTAATTCCTTAATGACAATCATCAAATGACTGAAATATAAGCATATATAGGTCTAATCCCCACCAGACTACCTCTCATCAAAACAACATTTTAAACTTCTTCTGCTTCCGTCCCACTAATAGCCAGCAGTTTGCTTTCAATGACACTTCCTCTTCAATGAAGCTGGGTCCTTTATCTCTTAGATCATCAACAAGCGTAATGTTATAAGTACAGTTGCTCTTTTACAAGGAGTGCCAAAGAGCCATGGAGATGGGGGAATGAAAGGGGGATTAGCTAGAGAAATCTTGTGGTAGTGAGTGGCACAAAGGAAAGGTCAAAGGTCAACGATACTTGTGCTAGTGCAAGGTATACTTTACGTTTTTTCTTGCTCTCTCCCTCAAGCTCCCACTCCCCTTTGCTATGATTTTTTCTTCTTTTTTTTTTTTGTTTTCTCTCTCTCTCTCTCTCTTTCTCCCTATATTGCTCTTACTCTTACTCTTGCTCTTGCTCTCTCTCTCCCTCCCTCTCTTGTTCTCTCTCTCTCTCTCTCTCTCTCTCTCTCTCTCTCTCTCTCTCTCTCTCTCTCTCTCTCTCTCTCTCTCTCTCTCTCTCTCTCTCTCTCTTGCTCTTGCTCTCTCTCTCTCTCTCTCTCTCTCTCTCTCTCTCTCTCTCTCTCTCTCTCTCTCTCTCTCTCTCTCTCTCTCTCTCTCTCTCTCTCTCTCTCTCTCTCTCTCTCTCTCTCTCTCTCTCTCTCTCTCTCTCTCTCTCTCTCTCTCTCTCTCTCTCTCTCTCCCCCTTTCTCTCTCTCTCTCTCATTATTTTCTCTCTGCCTTCCTCTTTTTCTTCTTTCCACTCTCTAGTCTGCATTTTTCAGCCTAATTTTCTCTTCCTTTCTATTTTTCATCTTCAAGCCTCACCTTACAT
>BOPN01000224.1:143414-160914 GCA_017312705.2 Penaeus japonicus
GGATATATAAACACAAGTAATTCACATTAGGCTATTCTATGCATAGCAGTATCATAACATAACAATATTCTTAGATTTGCAATAAACTTTGCAATCTGATTCACATGACAGTATTCTAAGATTATCAGTATATTTCATGTGACTTAATAACTTTTGCATAAAAAAAGGAACACACATTATAATGCACTGATAATGAAAGTATACTGTGTATGAATATTCTAACTATATAAATATTCAGAAGTAAAAGGGATTTTACAATATATCATTTTCAATGATTATCAAAATCTTGCTTAATGACTTAAGCATATCTTGAAAAAAAATCCAAGCATAACAGTAAACTACACTTCTTACCCTAAAAATAATAGTAAACTATACAATACAAAATACATGCACTGTTAACAGTATAATGAGTACTGAATAGTGATATGCTATACCAAAAAGTACATCTCACTCTAAGTTAGCTATACCTAAAAGCGTATTTTTGATAATGATGTACAAAAGCCTAACAATCTACAATACATGAAAAACCAACAGAGTAACGCGGGCAACCAGGTTCCCTGCCCTGGACAAGCACGAAGCAGCAGCAATTCCTGGGTTAAATCTTTATGTCTTGCAGAACATGCAGATCCTTCACAGAGAAACTCACAATGCATTTCCTTTTAGATATGTAACTAAGAGATGCAACATTTGCAAAATAATTTATTCCCATATGGCAGTATAAGGGCAAAGAAAGGATGGAAAGAGAGAGAGAGAGAGAGAGAGAGAGAGAGAGAGAGAGAGAGAGAGAGAGAGAGAGAGAGAGAGAGAGAGAGAGAGAGAGAGAGAGAGAGAGAGAGAGAGAGAGAGAGAGAGAGAGAGAGAGAGAGAGAGAGAGAGAGAGAGAGAGAGAGAGAGAGAGAGAGAAAGAGAGAGAGAGAGAGAGAGAGAGAGAGAGAGAGAGAGAGAGGAGAGAGAGAGAGAGAGAGAGAGAGAGAGAGAGAGAGAGAGAGAGAGAGAGAGAGAGAGAGAGAGAGAGAGAGAGAGAGAGAGAAAATATCTGTCAGTGATGCAAGATAAGCCACTTGACAAGCCAAGTAAGCCAAATCATTTATCATTCTTAAAGAGCAAGCAAAAGAATAATGAAGTCTAAAAGTAGAGCCTAACAAGTGGGTATTTTGTGCCAAGAGAGGAAACTGATTATGTATATAATAGTTATAAAGGAGTATAATTATAACTGGGGAAGGAAGGGTAAAATGATATCATAACCTTCAAAAAATAGAAACAACTGCATTAGTAAATGAAAATTGTCATAGTAATGATTAAAAAGAAATAAAGATATACAAATGTAAGAAAAAAAAATACAATATATAAATCCTTGTGTAATGAAAGACTGATTACACAACATAGTGAAGAAAGATAAGACTGAAGAAATATACGGAAATTGACACATGTCAATCACTAAACTCTGGAACAAAGAGTAAAATGTATGAGCTGAAAGAATAGACCTGGAGAAGAAATACACACTGAGGTGTTTGACAGATGTAAGGAGAGGAGGTACAGTACATGACAGACTGTGAAGGAATAAACACAGGAAACACTCTAAATAGCATCAAGCTATATTGTGACAAACTACAATGAGGAGGTAGGAAGAGAAGGCCACTATGACGCATGACAACGAAGGAGCGGTTACTTTCTACTCTACGATGAGGGAGCTCAAACACAAGGGTGGACACCACCAACGCCACTGAACAAGACATCTACGTATGGATAATAAGAGACTTTAAAAATGACACTGAAACCAACCCAATCCGGTGGGTTCTCTTGCTGGAACGTTTTGTAGTAGATGGGTACCAAAGGTGAAGATGAAGCATGAAAGAGAAAAGGGATGGGGAAAAGTCTCACACTGTGGAATGGAATAGATTAGCTAGATGGGGTTTGGAAAAAGCCTTTGATCCAGTCCTGATGGCTTGTGCATATGAACAAGAGGCTACATAGACTGGATGTATGTTATCTGCCCTAAAGTTATGTCAATTTCCTTATTGGATAACCTGCATCTACATTTTCTATAGTAACTCCATATCATCAAAAGTACACATGTTGCTAAAAGATTCATTTTTCTTCTGAGATTTCTTATGATCTATTTTAACATTAATTCTAAGAATATGTTTACTTAAACATACATACACATGCACAAAAGTGTGCACTCATACTGGTTTACACTTACACTAAACACTCACACTCACACACGCACATATATGTGTATGTATATATTCACATATAATAAGCACACATACAACCATACACACAGCTAAGCAATTAATGCATGTGTTACATGCACTGATAATTGTATCAGCATAATTATAATTCAAATAGTAAAAATTATAGATTCCAGTATAGCAAAACTACACGACATTTATTTGTTTTGGTATATTAATTTTGTATAACTATGACAATAGGAATTTACTTGGAAAATATACTAGAAGAAACAATGTATCCATACATTTCTCTCTTCTTTTCATCTCTCTCTCTCTCTCTCTCTCTCTCTCTCTCTCTCTCTCTCTCTCTCTCTCTCTCCTAACTCATGCTTCTAAACATGTCCACAACACAGTAAAGAATATATAAATAAAATCTATTCTTGTATGACATACAGTGATACTACGCACTAAAATAGAATCTTCCCCTAGAATTATAAGCATGACGCAGTAACATTTAAATAAGACTATATACTGTAAGATTTTTTTTTTTTCAAGAGCATCCCTGGCTTTGAGTGCTCTTTGTTTCAAACTTCTTATGCATGTAATAAATATTCTTTGATTGTCATCATTATGCAGTACCAAGGAAATTTCATCCATCTGAGACCTGTGAGTATTTTTTCACCCTTATAATACATTTCATTACACGAAAAACAATCAGTTTGATTTTCTGATCTTGAATTTGAAATTTTTCCTTAGAGAACCTTCATTGTTGAGTGGTTGAACTAACTCCTTTCTTAATAGTATGTAGAAAGTGCTATAAACATTACATAAACTTTTGAATAGCAAAACCCAACTGCTATATCATGGAACAAAATTTTAAAAGCTATAAAAAATTGTTTTACTTATGGAAGAGGAAAAAAATAAATATTTCCCTTTCCAAGTGGAAATATTCTTACAGTAAATAACCCTTCAAAATTTCCAAAGATCATATATAAAAAGGGATAAAATTGAAAATGATCACCATAAAAAAATCAAATAAAAATTTAGTTCTATGGGGAAAATTCTACAATAAAGTATGTTTACAAGCTCATGAGCAGCACCTTTGGTTGTTGCATAATACACAGAAATATACAATAATACATTCAGATGGACCACTTGGTTGCTTAACAGACACAATCCAATACAAGAAATAATACAATCAAGTCAATTAGGAACTGCACAGTAATGCACTACAATACCATAGTACAGTCAGCAGTCTCTGAAATTATACAAATATAACCACTAAATGCAATACCATCTTTCAGTGGGGTAAAAAGTGTGAAGAGGAGAGGGTTAGTTTAAATCTACTGAAATCTACAGCACAGTTTAGAGCTTACTGTGGTGCCAACATAAGACGAAGAATATGATGTTCCAGTAACCATGAAGTAGTTTTTAAGCAGCGCCAACAATAGGCATGGAAATGTGGTACAAATAAACTGCACTAATATTTTTGGTACCAACCCAAAATTATGAGAAACAGTTCTGCATTCAGTGTGGATGAAAATGGCAAGACTTTGGTGCTCAGCACACAAAGAAGCAGCAATTCTCAGCATATGGTAAATCTACCCGTGGGGAGTCCATCACATATGAAATCATATTCAAAAGCCTCAACATAATAGTCTTTCTGAGGTAGGAAACTCCTTGTCGCATCATGACTTATTCTTCTATGATGAGAGTGGTATCGAGAAATCCATTCCATGATATGTTTATGTGTACGATGCTCATCATGAATTGAAATTGGAAGAGCTGACCTATCATCTTTCAGATAATGGCATCATGTTTCTACTCTTGATTAGTTGATTGAGGCAGGGGACATGACATTAAAAAATGTATGCACTGCTGGCAAGGATGTGTGCCCATCATGAAATATGGGACTTTATGTTGAGCAAGTTTATGCTGAACATGTGGCACTGTCTTCTCTCTGGAGGCAACATAACCCCAAGAATATTTTGTGGTGGATTTCGTAAGGATTCCCTCGTGTGATGTACAAGGTGATGTTGAATCTTCTTGAAAAGAGGTAGTAATAAAGCTGTTGTCACATTGTGTATGGTATCTATATGTACATCATACCTCAAGCACACATCTGAGACTTTCTCCTAACCCATAAACTGCAGAGTGCCTATTTTGTTAGTACTTGGCAGTGCCTATGTTGTGGGGAACACCAATCTGTCCTTTCATGATCACAGTAAGGAAAAGATGACGAATCATAGATCATGAAGATGCCGATATTGCCAGACAGAAAAATACCAATGTGAAATAGCACATGGTTACAAATCACTCAGGACAATTATGAGCCTCATTTTAAAACAGAGCTCTCAAAAGGCAAAATACAGTGTGACACTCAGCCAATGAAAAGGCATAGAACAGTTTATAGGTTAATAACAAGTTTCGCTCTAACAGTATCATGTGAGAAACTCAACACATATTCTTCCACACATCTTAATGCTGCAGTTTGTTGTATACATCTAATAAGAATTTGCAACATAGAGAATGGTCAGTATCAACTTCAGATACAAAATCATAATGTTACAAGTTTTGTAATCTATAACAGAGCACGGACAGTTTCTTAAAGATATACATGTGCTTTATTTACCTGCTGGTGTATTAGTATATCAAGATGAATACGTGATTACAATATTAGCATTTCTTTGCCCCCAAGTACTTCTCTTAAATCTAAATATTAGATTTCTACACTAAGGTTTACTTTCCAGATGATGCTATGCACAACCTGGTCCTACTTCTTGGATATGCTCCTTCTTGATCAGCAATGTTACTAATAGCATAACAGCTGTGCTATGGACATACTACTGGGAACCGCTAGGCGCATGGTTTTGTTGAAATTATCAAAAACCTAAACCGAGTATCCAGTTCTGGCTGAGACAATGGAAGATTAGCTGAAGTCATTTGGTTTGTTTGATGTCAAGTGATATTGGCTAGGTATCTACTATCCCTAAAGCTAGCTAGACTCACTAATCACTCCTTAATAATATAGACCAGATAATATACTCAAAATAAAATGAGACAAATTGGCCTCTGATTGAACTACCACCAAATCACTCTGACTACAATAATGATATGATAAATAGATACTGATGATAAAATTAAACAAAGAATGGCACTTTATCATTACTCATGTTTTAATAACATTACTGTAGACCACTAAATTAAATCTGTATTTACATGAAAAAACAAAACAAAAATATAACTTATTGTTACTGTGAGGGTAGAGATATCTTCAGAACAGTAAGATAGAAGATAAATCCATTATGGAAAATATCAGAGAAATGTGTTCAGTGTCTGTCAAATCTAAGATGAGAGAAAAAGGAAAGAAAGGAAAGTTTCAAAATATGGTTAGTGTAGAGTGTGAAGTATAAGAAGAATATATGTACTATTTCCCAACAATAGAAGATCTTTTCTATGAAGAGCATTCAAAATGTTTGCAGAAAATCACTACGAGATAAAAATATCTTACACTTTCTCAGCTATTGTGTTAAAACTCCCAAGAAGATTGCAGTATACAAATGGTTTGTTTCATATTTGGGTGGCAAAAAGTTGAAGAAATGAAAGTGGAAAGCTTAAGTGCAAAGATTATTGCAACAGTTGTTTGGGACCTATGAGACATGTTAAAGAACAAAAACTTCTGTGTATTATGAGACACTTTTGTAAAATTTCCATGGGGCCGTAGCATTGAATGACCAGAAGTCTATAATCTATAATCAAGTCCTGTTTTATCACAGCAATACTTCAGCCCATTTATCTAATCTTGTGAGGTCTTTCTGGGGAAAGTTTGATGGGAAACTATGTATCATGCAGCATACAGCCCAAATCTGGATCCTTGCACTGCAAAGACTTTGCAACAATGGGTGAAGATATGAATGCTAAGACTGTATTTAAATCTGAAGACCTTGTTTTTCTTAATAGAAATATGTGAAAACAATGGAAACATCATTTTCAGAAGTGTCCTGACTTAGAAGTTATATATACTGAAAAATTCATAATCTTTCAAGTGTTTGTTTAGTTTTATTAATATTTTCTGCAAACTTTTTCAAAATCAATTTTCAGCTCTTTTGTTTAGACAGTATCAATTTTGTACAATAAAAATACTAAAAAGGACAAACAAAGAATCAAAAGCTGTACTAATCAATCAAAAAGTTCCACCATCAACACCAGTGCTACATCATACGAGCCAGAAGACAACATAGTTAAAGCCAAGATTCCTAGAAAAATTACCATGTGAACATTGCCTACTTCATTTCACGTGTTTCAAATACTAGATTTTTTCGATAAAGAAACAAAGAAAACGATTTGGGGACTTGCCTTCAAACAGTGCTAAAATACTAGTGACTAACAAATGTATTTGTAGCAAACAAAATTACATCTTCACTGATGAAAGATCACTTTAAAAAAGCACAAATGATAGAGCACAACATATCTATCTATCTCCGACTTCACAAAGAAGGTCATTAATATTGATATGAAATATGTGCCAACAACTGGTATCACAAAGACGGATTCATACTGTGCTGGTAAAGCTTCAACCGACGGACAATACAATGGCCCCAAAACGACGTAGTAAAACATGAATAGCAGTACAGAAATACTCATGTTATTTAGTACATACTCTTAATATAGCATCGCATTCATACAAATGTATTACAAAAGCAGCACAGTAACATTGCAATAGTAGCACATGTTGTGTAAGGGTACGGCAAAAGATATCTGTGATATACTTTGTCTGAAGCCCAATCAGAAAAATATACTGTGTCCGCTATATGACATAATTCTGACAGCATTACAATTAGAATGCAATATGTAACACAAAACATTACTTGTGCTAAGGTTCATATGTGCAGTAAGGGGATTCTTAGAGAATAATGTGTATCATCAATGCAACCATTAGCATAGTGCAATGGAAATATAACATCACATTCTATAGGAGTGGTGAAGAAATAGAAATAATGTAATAAAGGGGGATATTTTACCAGAAATAATATAATGAAAGGGAATATTCTACCATGTCAATATTGCAATCGTATTCTGATGTATTACTATATTTACTTATGTTTGTATTGTATGCTTGCAATGAAAGTAATGCAGTAGCTAGACAATTATACAGTACCATATGAGACACAAAAGCCATATAACAATAATTAAAAAGTCACTGAAGTCTTATGTAAATGTGAAAATCACTTTTGGCAAAATATCTTTACACCTATACTATATATAGGCATGAAGTATAGAAGTAAAAATAAACACGCACACACGCCCATCCACTCACCCAACCACCCACCCACACACACATGTACACACACACACACACACACATGCACACACACACACACACACACACACACACACACACACACACACACACACACACACACACACAAATAAAAGAGAAAAGAAAAAAAGTGGCTTTCTTAAATAAAAGGTGTCAAAATTAAAGTATTTCCCTTCAGCATTTTTAGCACTATAAGTATAATAAATAAATATTATCATGGCAGCATTAACAAAATTCCTATTGTTACTACTGGCTTAAGTGACGAAGTGGACATATATAACTGCAATGGCTACTGCACAAAAGTTTTCATATTTTGTACTAGGTATAAATTGTCTGACGACTAGTAGAGATTACAAGGGCTGAATTGGTTCATGCTGGTTTACTTGTCTACAAGTAAAAGACCTCTAACTACATCAGCTTTCTGTTATTTCTGAGTTCAGACAGATCAACCATTTTGTAATGTCCCTGAAGTCAAAGACCTGAATGCAGCAGTGAAAATCTGGAGTAAGATACTTAAAGTTAATGGACACTTTAAGGGTATTAGCTATATGTCTGTTAAAGAACTGTAAATGTAAACAATAACTTGGTGGTATACTTGGAATACTGCGTACAACAAGCCAGTCGGCACAACACAGGTAAAAAAATATATATATATATACACAATGCTACAACCATCCAGCTTGCACTGCACCAACACAATAATATACGGAGCTCAGTGTTTACAGTGAAGTGAGCTTGTACAGCTCCTTCTCATCAGGTATGCAGGCCCACACAGACAAACCTTTCTGTCCGGGTAGTATTCGGCGGCCATGCTCTCTGCCGCTGCCTGCGCCTGATTGCTCACTAGTTTCTGGTGGGGAAGCTCATGTCAGCTCTAAGCTCTGGGTTATAGCAAGGTTACTACAGCTGGGAGACAACTTATTAACAGTAACTAACAAGGCCATGTCAGCCATCCTTGGTCAGCCACCTGGCCTCAAGAGAAAGCACATGCCAACAGTTGATGAACTCAAGTCCGTATCATACAGATTCATTGTAGGCTGGACACCTTATACAAATAAAGATAAAAAGAAGAAAAAAGAAGAAAAATTTAAGAACAACAACATACCTTCCCTAAAATCAGAAACTAATGAAATTTAAACCTTATACACCTTAAAAGATCCTCTCTAAGGTTCTGAATAACATGTGCTTCCTCCCTATTTTCAATAAAATGGTAGAGTTAACGATAAAAGCTGTCATAAAGACCTGACAGGAGGTTGATAGTTTTTGGAAAAAAGACTCCAGTTTCAACATGCAACCAATCTTCTGAACAGCATGATGAAGTGTAGGGTAGAAGCAAGGGTTACACTGGCTGGAGTAGTTGTTAGACTTGTAAATATTTCCAACCTACCTTACTGCATCAGAAAATAACATTTAATTTCAAATGTTCACTTCCGTGATAGCATTGGCTATATCCTTTTTTTTATATTAAACAAAAATGTGATTATTTTGTAATATATGAATTAGCATTTCCCACAGTTTCTTTGTTTATCTGGTAAATATTTTACTTTCTTCAAAGCAATCTTGTTTCAGAATGATATCATCAAATATACAGATATTGTAAAGGCAGATATTGTAAAGACTACTATTAACTATAATTTTGCTCACAATTCACATTTCAGAAATGCTTCCATTGTATGTAACTGTCCATCCTGACAAATATTTTGAACACATAATCTAGATAACACCTAGTGAGAGTGGAAGTAAACACCAAATTGATCATGCAACCTACTCAAAGTATCTTTTAGTGGGTTGTGTCTCCAAGCTAGCTTTTTTTTTACTGCTCTCTATGAGTGCTACCTAGATAAAAGGTCTTCAATATTTGTTAGGGAGGATAGCTATGCAAGTCTCCCATTATCTTTTGTTTGGTGAAAATTCAGATTTTTTAATCTATACTTTTTTTTTTATCTGAAGCCTTTTCAATAGGGTTCATCTTCTACCCATTAATAATTCTGCAATTATTATGTGTTAATGTCTGAGTTATAGAACTATCACTCACTCCATAATATTCACTCAAATTAGTTCACGGTTTTCCATGTTACTTAACACTTTTCAGTCAATCCTCAACACTTTTCACTAGCATAGATACTGTTGACAAAAGCTTTATTAGCCTATACATCTCATGGGTAATGTGGACAATGTGTTGATGTAAGCCTGGAAAATTTTAAAGAATGATTTTGATGTCAACAGAGTACGTTAGTATAGAGCAGGGGTTTCCAAACTGGTGCAAATTAACTGAGCACATCTTTTGAAGGACTTGAGGGTTGAATCCTGAAATACTTACATTGACCTCTGAGTAGACGATATCAATGAAGCTGCCAAGCACAATGATGAAATCAAACACATTCCACGCGTCGCCAAAGTAATACTGCAAACAGTACAGAAAGTGAAGAACTGATTAGCTACGAACAAAACCTAATCTACTTGACTACCAGGCTGAGGCAGGCAGTCATAGTTCTACTGGCATGGCCAAGAACTGCTCTCAGTGACAAGGACCAGAGTCATAGTGGGATTTAGGAGTTTATTATGTATATGGTGAGATGCTGGATTTAGGCAGCAATAGGTGTTGCTGCAGGTTGGATGGAGAATACAGGATGAATGAAGCAGATATGAATATTTTATTACATAGGAGATGTAATTTTGAGCATTAAATATCCAATGATAATTTTTAAGGGTAAAGTCTGTTCTTAATAATAACAGATCAAAACTCTGTTTCTGAGGAGTCAAAAGAACATCTCCTGTACATACTGTTAAGTTAATATTTGGAGGACACAGCTACAGCAGCCTCCCACTGAAAATAAAACTTGTTAACAAGTCTTACTGCAGTTTAAGGTAGTTCCGAGCCCAAGCTACCTTGCTCGAAAGACTACCATCATCATACCCTTTGAGAAGCTGCCACATGGACAGTGTGGGGAAGGTTGCCTACTCTCACCTTTGAAGTGTCAGATGTTAAAATCAAGAATTGTGAAAGATAAGAACAAGAGAGGCAACAGGAAAAATCTGGACTTTCTCAACCTCAAGTGTTTTATCGGTCAGGTGGGCAAACCTCCCAACATTTAACTGTTTAGTTTTGCATTCTTGTAGCCATAGTGTTATTGTCATCAGTCCCTACAGCAGCAGCTACCCTACTAATGCTGTCATGAACTCTGGTACGTTCTCTTACAAACCTCCAGCTTGGAGTAGGCAATGTCGAGTATACTGCCCAGCACCACAAAGAAGTCAAAGATATTCCACGGATCTAGAAAATAAAACTGCAAAATGGCGCAGAGGATGTAAATAAACAGGGTATTACTATGGATCTTTAGTAACCTAAGTCATCAAAAATAAAATGTCAAAAAGGTGACTTTAAAGCTGCAATGACAAAATAATACCCTTTTCTTTATTTGTTAGTGCAGGGGATGAGGGTGCAGCTAATGGCAAATGCTGTGATGTTTCCTCTTGTTTATTCTGAATGATGTCTGTCAAAGCTGATGTGTGTGGCCTTCCAAGATTATTAAGAGTGACTTTTTTCAAATGAACAGGAAACAGTTATGAAGAGAGGGGCATATATTACATTTCTATCACTATAATGAACAAAGTAACTTGGTGGCTATAAATTGACAACTTATTTACAATCAACTGTAGTAACAGATAAATAATAACCTTATAAAAATACTACTTGTAACAAATGGAATAAAGAATTTGAATCTAATAAGGTGAAAAATATCTAAAACACAGTGTCGTAACTTTAGCACAAAGAATGGGCCAACAATGTGTTTCTATGTTTATCATATGTTGGGGTTATATGGTACTAGATATGCACTAAGTAGAAAAACAAAATTTCAGATGAAGGGGAATATTTTAAAATGCAAATAGGTTGCTAAAAGCTTTTGGAGTTTAGATGGTAATATCAATGACAATATCAATAATATTGGCACACTCTATATGATATAGAAGTAAGTTCAACTTTCCTTCTTTAATATTCTTGTGCTGTAATGCAAACTCATGTACCCTTTTCTTTTATTCATATGTGGTGTATATTAATATTGTAAATAATTTAGTTTGTCACACAATAGTCTGCTATCAAGTAGCGATAGCTAAACCTGCGTATATTTGTCCCAAAAATATGTAAATAAGAAAGAAAAGAGGCAGAAAAAGAAAGAAATTCAGCAATTTTACATTGTGAAAAAAAGTTATTCACATTCTGGTAATTCCTTCAATGACCTGTAATGGAAAATTACATTTTAGATATTCTAACAGTTTTATCAAATTATTCTGCAGCAACTGGAGCAGCCTGGAATTAACAATAAAAGTAATCATGTTAATGGATATATGATGGTATTCAATAATTACTTTGCTTCATCATATAAAAGTTGTTCCTATTCATGGAAAAAGAAAGAAAGAAAACAAAATACTCCCTATACATCTTTCAGAATGAAGAAAGCAGTCTTGCAATACCCATCTGCAAACTAAAACTAAAGTATATCTAATAGACAAGAAGTAATAGTCTCTGATAATCAGGGCTGATTTTAGCCTATCATATTAGGGTGGGCTGGTAGAAATAACAGGTAAAAATAATAGGCCAGCAATTTGGCGTTAGGTAACCCCGTTATTAGAGCAATTGGGTGGGTGAGATGCAGTTCATTTGGAAGGGCTAAGCCTACCCCTGACCATTGGAAGTGCTGGCCTTACTGAAAGTTCAGCAGTGATAATGTAAGAAATCATTAACCAAACAAACAAAGAGAGAGAGAAGTTTCATTACTACAATAGGTCCCAAAAATGATTTTTTAACCCAATGACAATGGGGTGGTTTTAGCTCCGCCTGGTCCTAACTTTGGGGTGTTTTGAGCTATATGCCCACTTTGGCCACAATCACCTGCCATGTGCTCAATCACTTAATGTGCCGGCTATGCAAAAAGCCATGACGTGATCTCCCATTTCTGACGGCACCATATGACGTGATATCATGTCACCTGGCATTAATGGGATAAAAGTGAAGTGGAGTTGGACACATAAAAATAGCTTATGTGGAGTTTGTAGTTAACCCTCCATGTAAAATTTGGTACTAAACCAAAACCTCGATACAAACAATTACATGATCCTCCATCCATAATGTCACAAAAATGAAAGTAATCAAACTGTGCCAAGTAAAGATAAAACAAGAATCTATTGTCTTTGAAGATTAACAATTTTAAGAACAAACAAGGGACATAACTTGCTTATGCAGCTGAAAGGGGTTAATATATGAATTAAATTGGTAAAATTTCTGCACAAATTAGACACCCAGCTTTTCTAAGGGTATTCTACTACTATTCAAAATATACTAGTGTTCTTCATCTTAACTTGGCCTAAACAAAAGACCATAAATCCATAAGATTCAGATGATAAACTAAAAAGAAATTCTTTCCTATAACTCACCAGTGTAGCATTGTGACTAAAATGGCAATTAACATAAAAAAGAAAACTAACAAGACCTATCTAACAGTTTAAGCAAGCAAACAAAAAAATCCTGCATAGACTCTAAAGAAAAAACAGATTCCTTATGAAAGAAAATAAAAGAAAGAGAAGGAAAGGAAAACAAAACAGAAAACAGAAAGGATTACCTTGAATCGGAATGCCATAATCTTGAGGACAAACTCAAGGGCAAAGACAGCTGTGAAGATGAGATTGAGAATATCAAGGGCATGGGTGTAGGCCTCTGGCTCCCCGCGGAACTTCATAGCGAGGGAGACCGTGTTCAGCATGATTAAAGTGAAGATTGCGTATTCAAATGGCTGTGATGTCACAAACCACCAGATCTTGTACTGGAATCTGTTCTTGGGAATGTAACGCCGCACGGGCTTGGCCTTCAGTGCAAACTCTATACAATTCCTCTGTGGAAAGAAGAAACATGGAAGGGATAATCAGACAAGGAAATATTGCATGATGATATCTTTGTGCTCTCAACAACATAAGGTATTTGACAGTTGACTTCCTATAGTTTTGCTATGCCCTTTCTCTACACTTGCACTCTCCCTCTTCTTATCAAAACAATTTCATTATTTCTATTGTTAGTTAAAGATCACCATAATCAATTTTCTAATTTTCTAATGGTCTAAATATTGCCTAACTATGATTATCTTCTTTATAATAACCACTCCTGTGCTTTATCATCTTTGCAACATTGCAGACTATAGACTATGTCACATCCTTCTTACTACAGAAGCTTTTTACGTGATATTATCTTTTGTCTCTTCACTTTTAACCTGCCCCAAGACAACAATTTCATCAGTGTATATTAATTTAATTCCTGAATAACCACAACTTTTTCTCTGCTTTGAAGATTTTTGCCCATCCCCAGCTCAAACTTGGCCCACTCTACCTTCTCTAATAGCATTGAATAACTCCATCCATATCACAATATCTTAGTCCAACTGTATTTCTTTTTGATCCTTTCAAATATAACACATACCTGATTTTTATCTAGACAACAGTTCTTGTACTCTTGCTCTCCCTCGCTCTGGAAGGTGACAATAACAAAACCAACGAAGATGTTAACCATGAAGAAGGCAATGATAATGATGTAGATGATATAGTAGATTGCTACCATAGGTCGGTAGTTATGTACAGGACCCACATCCTCTGTGTTGGAGTCGATGGAAACATACAGCAACCTGAAAGTAGGGTATAGTTATGTACTAAACATAATACCAATCACATCTTTCAAACAATGGTGTTCCAAATAATACTGTAAGATCTATCACAGTACTTACAATAAACTAATACATAAATCCATGACTTACCCGGGCCACCCCTCAAAGGTAGATACCGTGAAGAGGGTCAGCATTGCCTTGGCCACATTGTCGAAGTGGAACGAGTTCTTCTCCCAAACTCTCTTTTCCACCATGGGTTTGTTAATGTCTCCATCCTGATAGACAATGTATTGGCCCCTGGAGGGTAGCAAAGCAGAGGTAGAGAGTTGAAAGACACCAACAGATTACACTGAATTACATTATGAAATATATAGGAAAGAAAGAGAAGGGAGATGGAGGGAGAGAGGGAGAGAGAGAGAGAGAGAGAGAGAGAGAGAGAGAGAGAGAGAGAGAGAGAGAGAGAGAGAGAGAGAGAGAGAGAGAGAGAGAGAGAGAGAGAGAGAGAGAGAGAGAGAGAGAGAGAGAGAGAGAGAGAGAGGGAGAGAGAGAGAGAGAGAGAGGGAGAGAGAGAGAGAGAGAGAGAGAGAGAGAGAGAGAGAGAGGGGAGGGAGAGAGAGAGAGAGAGAGAGAGAGAGAGAGAGAGAGAGAGAGAGAGAGAGAGAGAGAGAGAGAGAGAGAGAGAGAGAGAGAGAAAGAAAAAGAGAGAGAGAGAGAGAGAGAGAGAGAGAGAGAGAGAGAGAGAGAGAGAGAGAGAGAGAGAGAGAGAGAGAGAGGGAGAGAGAGAGAGGGAGAGAGGGAGCGAGAGCGAGAGAGAGAGGGAGAGAGACAGAGAGAGGAGATAAATAGATAGATCTACACAAGAAGAGAAAGACTGCTGTATTCATGAAACTATAGGTTAAATATTATGCCGATTTACCACTCATGAGAAATGTTAATCCATGCTTTATTACTTTTCAGATAAGGGCTTAATAAGAGATTCAAAACAATAGTGACGGTCAATTGGAAATCTGTAGTAACTAAGAGAGAATCTGAAGTGTTTGTGATCTGCTTCTGTATAAAACATATGCTAAACATTTCCTTGAATGCATTTACATCATCAAGAACACAATACATGATGCTAAATCAGGCTGCTCAAACTGGAATGTTGTCCATAGTAATGGCAAATTCATAGTAATATGACTATAAACTGTAAATAATGAGAAAGAGAGAGTGCACAAGATATGCGGGAATATCTGGAAGAAAACGTAGTAAAAGCGTGAAGTCTGTTTCTCTTTGCCCTTGTAATAAGTATCATCGGACCTTCTATGGCCTTCTTTCAAATTACTGCTAGAGATTGTATCAGTTAGACAAAGATACTGCTAAATACTGTATATTATAAGTCAAGATACTCTTATGTGCCAGAAGTAAATTCCAAGTACAAAAAGTCACACACAAAAAATACCATAGTACCAATGTTAAGGAAAAAATACGCAATGCCCCAGCATGTCTGTGTAGATTAAAAAACAATGTCTCATTCAATGTAAATTAAAAAAAGGAAAATCACAAGTGCAAAAAAATCATAAGAAAGGTTCAGTGTCAATTAAAAATGGTAAAGAGAAAGGAATAGAAAAGAAAAAAGAACAAAAATGACTGACAGGAAAGCCTCTGAAGGCTGGAGACCTAAGTGACCTTTTATAGTGAAGGATAGAATGACCTTCCAATACTAATTCCAAAGGAACCAGGATATAACCTGGTGTCGGTGCCTGTGAAGAAAAGCAAAGGCTTGAACTTGGGCAAGAGGAAACCTCCTTCAGTATCTAGGACACAAGATGATCATACGGAAATTTCTTCATCTTAACAATTCTGAGATGCAGACAAATTATATGAGCTGCATCACATTTAAGTCATTATCATAGTATATCCGCAGATTGGTGTGTTACAAAGTCTCTGCAACCACAGAAGCTGAAGGGACTATGATGGCATGCACAGTTAAATCACAATCATTGGGAGAGAATGTAAAATGGAGCACTGCCCAGATTAAGTTTGAGTGCTCTGTAATCTGCTTTATCTTGCAATCACAAACATGAAATGCTGTGTTACGGAAAGAGTATATCAGACATTCAATTGTGAAAGAGACATCATATCTTTCAAAGAATAATGCTTCATTTATCTTAACTACAAATGGTTCTATTGGTTCAGTTTTATGTTGCATATGATGCTGTAAATTTTGCTTCTTACAAGCATTATGTATGAGATAGCACTGTGCAAATTAACAATATGCTCATGCAACAAATGCCATTATATCAGAAAGACCACAAGAGAGGCTCTTGCTGCAATAAAGAAGTTTATAAAGCTCATTCTTGTTCATTCATGATCAGTCTCCAGTGTCCTATGACCTCCTCAGGCCCTATTGTGATACCATTGAACCTGTCCTTAGCTGAGAAATAATCAGTTTTACAATTTGTGTATCAATGTTTTCATTAAACTTCTGCTAAAAGATTTCTTAAGGAATTCTCCATATTGAAAAATGGTGGAACAGTATGGTGTTATGTCTTCTGTTTCTGCTGTTAATATGTATCTATTTATTATACTTATCAGCAGAAGAAAAGCTAATGATTATACTGAAAAATTAAAATCATCAATCATTTTACCTGGAGAGGTAATCTTGCACATGACATTCCATTACCGATTTTCCTTACAAGTATGATCCTTTGAGCTATTTGGGTTTGACTTGAATCAAATATCATAATGTAATGTAAACAAACAGCTTGAGCAAGCTTGATACAAGTGCAATAAGATTAACATTTATCAGACAATGAATAACCTGGTCACATGTAGGTCCAAATAACTTGTTCCCTGATCAATCAATATTAGAATACAATAAAGTATCAAACCATAAAGAAAAAGTAAGAAAGAGTATGGTGATTACATTCTGGTTCACGCAGACTGAACCCTGGGCCAAAATGCCTGCTCAGTTCAAGATAGCTGTCACCATATGGCAGGTGAGGCGAGCGCAGCATGGGTCAATATGGTGGGAGCAATTAGAAGAAAGGAGCAACTTTTGGTGAGGCGGGGGCACGCGTGCGGGGTTACTTACGACGCAATGCAATGCTCTACTTACTGACACTCCTCCTCGACTGATTTGGAAATATCATTGCAACTGAAGAACTTGCCCTAAAAGATACAACGACGCAAATTAATTTCATATTTAATAAATGCTTAAACATATAACCATGAGACACTTACCGACACTCTGATTCCAAGGCCTTTGAACGATCGGTGCATCGGAAAAACTTGCCCTGGACAGCAGCACAGAATATGCAATGTGCAAGGTTAGACATTATAATAAGAGGTAACCTATTATACCATCATTACAATTG
>BOPN01000224.1:165914-168414 GCA_017312705.2 Penaeus japonicus
TGTGTGTGTGTGTGCGTGTGTGTGTGTGTTCATGTGTGTGTGTGTGTGTTCATGTGTGTGTGTGTGTGTTCATGTATGTGTGTGTGTGTATGTGTGTGTGTGTGTGTGTGTGTGTGTTCATGTGTGTGTGTGTGCATGTGTATGTAATTGTGTGTGTGTGTGTGTTTGTGTGTATATGTGTATGTGTGTGTCTGTGTGTGTGTGTATGCATGTGTGCATGTGTGCATGTGTGCATGTCTGTGTGTGTGTGTGTGTGTGTGTATGCATGTGTATGTGATGGCACATACTTGGGTTTCAAGGTAATACCAGTATTTATGTGTCCATAAAGGTGCAAGTATAGATCTTTTTGCTGAGGCTGTAGGGTGTCTGGCAGGAGGTAGCCATGTAAAATGCTACATAGTGATCACAGTCATGTTAAAACAATAAAGACAATCCCAGCCTCACAGTGATTTAGATTACTTTTTTACCTTACACACAAAAAACACACACGCATGATCATGCTGGCATGATGGTGAGGAAGGTGCTGATTACAGGTTTAAAGGCATGAATTACATTATATGTAATTCAAATCAAGATATAACATCAGAATACACAAATAAAATATTTTGTTTTTGTGAAGTTATTCATTCCCATCCATAGCTTTTATACAGGTACTGAGTACATCTTGGAGATCGCTTGATTCTTCCTTTTGTTATAACTGACTTACATACAATTCTGGGCCTAATCAAACTAATTTGTCTTGCATGTCATATACATATATATATATATTCAATCTTTGTGCATTAGTTTTCCTTTTACAAATGTGTGTGTGTGTATATATGTATGTATGTATGTATGTGTATATATGTATATATATATATATATATATATATATATATATATATATATATATATATATATATATATATATATATATATATATATACACATACATACATATATACACACACACACACACACACACACACATACATACATATATATATATATATATATATATATATATATATATATATATATATATATATATCCCATAAATAGTTTACAAAGTTACATTCAAATTTAAATACCTACTCATAATTACAATCCTTTTGCCATTTGGTCCTTCATTTCTATCCTCTAAATCAGCAAATACTATCTCATTAAATCCAACTCCGAGAAACCATCTAATTAAATATATAATTTCTGGACAGCACACTCTCATCTACGGCCATAGTGTCAAGTGTGGGGTGCTAAGTGTCACAAATTGCTTGCTGATAGCTGAAAATGCATGACAAAACATTCCATGAACCATTAACAAACTCTTAAACAATCTTTCAATGTATCACATCATAAGCTTGTATCTGCTAGTCAAACCATGAGTTGTCTATGAAACTTGTCGCCAAATTTGAACAGTTTGAGGTAGCTGTCACAATCAATAATCTTATCCGAGATCATTACGCACTTCTCGGAGCTATACCATGCAGAGACTGCAAGAACAATAATACTGACTCTTCTAAATAATGAGAAAGGCATCTAATAGAAATATCAAAGGCAGGCATTGCCAAAATCTCTATAGAACTTATGGACTGGTATCCTTGGTAGTAACGCTAGAAGCTCAAAATGCATTACATGTTTCTAAAAACCCTATTATTCCTGTATCCTTATCCGCAATTGTTCCAATAAAGAAAATCATGAAAATCTAAATGGAATAGACAGACTCGGTTGGGATAAAGCTCCAGAACATTATGAACAACTATTCATCATATTTGAATCTGAAAGAATTTAAAAGTTGATGGGAAGTCTCTGGCTGGAAACTATGTGGAAAAACATTTAACTGGAGCCAGGCCATGTGACAAACATCAACAATTTTCCACTGCTAACCACTGTCAAATTGGCTGATTCTTGAACAGGATGATAAACATTCTACTCCTTTGTAGAATATCTGGCTATTAGTAATGGAGTTTAAGTAATCCAAATCAGTATGGCAATGTACTTAATGCAAAAAGCACTTAATATGGTTAAAGCATAACTTGCTCTAGCCTGTACTTGTGAGAAATTTCTCACATCTGCTGTCTTTAGTATTTAGCTATGAATGAGCCAAAAGTAGTTGCTCACTTTGGCAAAAGGAAACTGCAAATGTTTTCTTTGCATAATTGTTAAGAAAATATTCTTAGGGCTAACCATACAATAGGATGTATAAAACTAAAAAGCAGTTTGGTAAATAAAAGGAGACTCACTAGTAGATTGTTGGACATCTTGATAATTTCTTTACTCACAATCTATAATGAAATTGACAGACAATTGGAACTAGTATTAAAAACCAACAACTGTCATAAAATTCTGCTTGAAGTTCTGTTTTTTTTTAGCTATGAATCCCACTTGACAACATTTCAAGCATACCTAATGTCAACCACTTACCTATACATATCAATGGTTTGGTATGACCGCGACCAGGTCCTGAATATCATTTTGAGGTTACAGTATGCACAATCAAGTCTTCAAATTCAGATATCAACAA
>BOPN01000224.1:170914-175914 GCA_017312705.2 Penaeus japonicus
GTGTTAAATGTGTCTGTAGCCCTTGAAACCAATGAGGCCCAGACACGTAAGACACGCACATTAGTCTGCTTTCCAGAAGTGTGTGCTGCATTTACCTTGAACAACTGAACTCCAATTACAGCGAACATGAATTCTAGGAGACAGGTGACCAGCATGATGTTGCCGATGGTCTTAATGGCCACAATGACGCACTGAACTACATGCTATTTTGTGCCCACACCATTCCGATACAGCCACACACACGCACGAGAGCGAGGAAAAAAAAAATATGGGAAAATAATTAATAATACAACACAAAATATGTTTCTCACAAAGATTTCCATCATTTCTATAGTTTACTTTTTTTGCTGCTAAAAGTTATGTGAGATTATGTATATACTGTATACTGGGTATATGTTACTAATGTTCAAAAGGATGTGTATATAGGTAGTACAGAAATATGATAAAAAATAACTGTAACGAAAATGTAATCTGCCTGAAAAAAAAACATGATTAAGTACATAAGCTTTAAATACCATGTTCAAATACAATCAATTACTTCAAACTTACAATCTTGCAATTCATATCTATTTTAGTATCTTCCTAATTGTTACACTAAATTTTGGATTTCATTAAGTCTATCCTTTTTCAACTTCATATTTTACCTACAAATCACTTGCACACATTTAATACAACTATCTCACTGCATTTTAATTGAGATTACACTAATTTACCTTTTGAAATATTTCCATGGCTCATTTTCACACCAGCTAATATACAACTAAACATCTAAGGGGAAAAGAGTCTTCCACAAAATCTCTATATGATGCCTATATATATTTTGTATACTATGCACATTTTGTACCAAGATTATCTATGAATCAACAAATAGAAACTGATTAATTCAAAAGTAAACAAAGGAGTCATTATCACATCGTACATACATGATCTTTTTCACCGACTCATTTTTTATCATCATATCCGATAACACTGTTGACACAGTGTCAGCTCATTAATTCACAGTCAGAACACCTCCTTCCATATCTGAGCCATTCTGTTTAAATGAAAGCAAGATGAACCAGTGGGACTCACCTTCAAACCCTTGGCCCTGTTGATGGCCCTGAGTGGCCTCAGCACACGGAGCACACGGAGGATCTTGACCACCGAGATAGCTCCATCCCTGAGGGGAAACTGTAAGGTTAGCTGGTGTGGGGGAGCCATGATATGCCGTACTGGAACTCTTTGTAGGGTGATGGTTGGCAAGAGCTGAGGAAGAGCACTTGTGGCATGGTAAAAGGGTATTTGTTGTGAAGTGATGGCGTACACCACATGGGGGTGAGGGATGACAACATCTGGGGAAGGGTACCTAGACTGGGTATATTTGGATACATAGATAGTGCAAGATATAGATGAGAAATATGGATTAGAAATGAAGAGAATTTCCTATAAATCGTACAGATGGCTGTGGTTGCTGGATGGATGGTGATAGTAGTAACTAGCATTATAAAAGGCAAACTAGGATTGGAAAGGATAATGTAATGTGATTTTCAGAATATTTACAGAACTGAAACTAAAAAGATGAGAGACAGAAATGATGAGAAGGTATAAAAGACCTTGGCTGGAGGATTTGTACAGAAATGTGGAATGAAGTTGAAAAGTTTATGAAACAAGCAAGTATGAAGAGCTGAAACAGACAAGAAAAAGAATGAGAGACTGAATACAATGATGAAGTGGTACTGAAAGTAATACTAAAATAATATAATTTTTCATCATAGATTATACAACAGAAATACAAGACATGAGTTAAGAGTTGAGAGACCTGGGTTAAAGTACCCACAGCCAGTTTTATATCGTTCTCAGGACATGCAGTTTCATCATTAAGACCCTTCACACGGATCTTGCTTTACAGTTGGACATCCAAGAAAAAAGTCCTTATTCAGTTGTGTTATTGAAGGAAGATGCTCACTGTAGCAGTGACTGTCAGACCTTGCACATAGATTGTGTAATTTCTTCTTCATCACTCATTTTGTAACCAAAAGCAACAGTAATCTTTGCAACAATATCATGCACAGCAGTTAGGCCAGGAGGAAGAATATAGTATCAGTCATGTTTATAAATGTTATTTATGACACTTTATATAAATGTTAATACTTGAACTGGTAACACACAGCTCTGACATAGACTCAAATGACTTGAAATGTATCTCTCCCCTATATCAAACAGGAGACATTGGTTATATAAATGTAGCATAGCCTTTATCTTGAGCAAGCCATGTCCTGCTGCTTTACTGTTTGCTATGAGAACGTTAAAAACTGACTTCAATGACACCCTACCTCAGGTCATTCAGTTCCCTAACTTACTGTAACAAAGTTAAATCTCTTTTTTTAATGTTTTAAGCTGATAATGATAAAACTTAAATTTATCACAGTTAATAAACATTTAAATTGACCTAAACTACTAAAGTACGCAGCATTGCAAGTTAATATACATTTAGAGTGACCTAATCTACTAAAGAACGCAGCCTTGAAAGTTTAAAAGTTTTAAGAGTCTAGACTAAAAGTTTATACGTTATCCTCACCTACATTACCACCCGGAGTGTTGCCACTCCTACCACAATGTTACTCTTGGTTTATCGGCATGTTGGTTCAGGGACTTTATTCTCGTTACTAGGAATAGCTACATCACGAGGTAGGGGTTAACCATTTAATAGAGTTTCGGGAGATGATTTATTGACTCAGCGTTGTTACTTCTGCAGGATGTTTTACATCACTATTCTTTTTTTTCAGTTTACACTTACTATGTTCCAGTTTGGTTACTCTTTTATATTTCTGCCTAGATGTGAACTACCACTGAAGCATGAAAATCTCACATCTATTTACTGAAATTATTATTCAAGATTTAGACGCCCTATCAGTGATGCGTATGTCGACAGGCCGAACATTACCTACAATTTATGTTACTGCTACTCCCAGAACTCATGCACAAGTATATCGTAATGTTACCTGAGCACAGGATCATAATTTTGTGCGGGACTCACTCTCAGATGTTGCCAAGTGGCAAGCAAATATTCTTTCAACTTCTGGGACACATCTGTGGTTGTACTGTTACAAGAGTAGGAGAGACCCTCAACATCAATTATGTTAGGGTCACTCCAAACACTCTCATCATCATTGCTGCCAACCACATATACCGTGTCCTCCTCAAGGCGGTAAACAGTGTTGCCGCATCTAAGAAACGTCTGGTCACGGTTCGCAGGCTGAAGGACTTTACTAGAGGGAAACCATGAGGGAGACAGGTTAACAAATGGACTGGGTGATTGTAGCAGAGGTGAGTCAGCATGTGACCAGCTGGGAGCGAAGAAAGTAATGCACCTCTTTGAATTCCATTAACGAGTCTCCTCATTAGCATTCATCCACCTCAAAGGAGGCAGACATCAATGTGCACTAACTTTGAAAACTAGTTGTGAATTAAAAAAGACCCAGATCCTGGGAGACCATAACTAAGAATGCCTGAATATGTATTCAAACACAAAAATATGACATTCAATAAAAACAATAAGTCCAGCTGACCATCCTAACTTGCCAAACCAGAGACAGGATGTTTTAACATATAAAGAGAATATAAGAGAAACACACTCTTATCTAAGAAAAAACACTGAATGACTGGTGTTACTGTAACTAAAAAAATGTAGTAACACCTACAGGATATGAAATAGGCATGTAAAAATATGAAATAATATCTGCAGATAATAGGACTGTTACTAGTAAACACATTTAGATTCAAGGTTCCAGTACTATGGAACACTTCATTAAGATACCCAAACCCTTCATAAAAAAGCTTAATTGTAATAATTTCTGAGTGGCAGTCCTCATCATCAGTCAAAAATCGTAGCAAACTCCTTGTTAATCAATCTTGACCTCTGATCATAACTGCACAGCCTGCACAACCGCAAGGGAGGTACAGTTCAAATTTTCAAAGTTTATATGTTTCTGTAGCTTCGTTCCATTTGAATTCTACCTCAATCTTTGTTTGTAGTACAGCTTCTGTCAGGTGTGTAGTTTACAATAGCATAGAAATACAAAGTACGGACAAATTTATTTCCTCAGGTGATTTTGAGAAAGTTTATAAACATGCAAGGGTCCCATATGCAGGACCTACCAATATTCTGTATACTACCTAAAATAACATGCCAATCTGAATGCTCTTGGCTTACTCATATTGAGAAACTGTGCAGCACTAGGCAGATTTGAGCTCATCTAAAAATATATATCTGTTTAACACTACCCTGCAACATATGAATAATAATCTAATGCTCTATCTTGGCATCTCAAGCAGCTGGCAGTAAAAAAAAAAATGTATTAATAGATACTTCCTGTTGATGGATATTGATGTAAAAAAAAAAGAAAAAAAAGGGAAAGAAAGAAAGAGAGAGAGAGAAAAAAAAAGAAATGTCTGTAAGCTAGTTCTATTCAACAGAATGAAGACTCTACAAGCTCAGCATGATCTTGAAGCAACTCTAAGGCCAAACATAAATACGGTAAAGATTTACAGCAGTGGACATAACAGTTCAGGACTCTTTGACGCTTAGTTCTCCACAGCTCAAGACCTATAAACTACAGTCTACCTCCAAGTCTGAGCTCGAAAAAATTACGCCTTTGTCTCTGTGCAGGAAAATTAAGCTTGAAAATCTATACTGATCCCTATCTAACTTTGCATTTATCAAGGAAGAAAGAGAAAGAGAAAAAAATATATATCTATATAAACTGCCTGGTCACTGAGCATCTCTGCAGCTCCAGTAGGTATAGAGTACTAATAATTTTCCAACACAGATGAAGAGTCCAGCTTATCAAAACTGTCATAAATAGGCAGAGAGAGATGTAAGAGCATCAATGGCATGCCGCGTTGTGCAGTTTATACCCTCTAAGGGGAATGAGCACAGCATTAAAGGGACTAATTATTACTCCTCCTGGAATAGTCAATGCATTCAATGTTTATAGACAAGACACTTTTGGGGGGAGACA
>BOPN01000224.1:183414-195914 GCA_017312705.2 Penaeus japonicus
AAATGAAATACGTCCTCAAGATGCGGTTGTTGAATGTTATGGAACACATCCGGTGTTAAGCACCATTATCATATTTGGTGAATCTATGGGCCCTTATGTACAAGATGTTTATAAATTCCATCCTTCATATGGGTATAATTTACACATTCTATTCCATTTTACAGACAATTAAGATATTCTTTTCCATGACTTAAACAAATTATTATGTACCCTGAGACAGATTTTTTTGGAGGGTGCGGAACAGTCTCCTTGCCACTTTTGGTTATGTCCTTATTCCTCATACATGGATAAGGATATAGATAAACAGAAAGAAACACGAAATAAAAGAAAGGAAATAAAAGTTTAAGAAGTCCTCAAGTTTCCCTGCTTACACAACTTAGAGAGAGAGAGAGAGAGAGAGAGAGAGAGAGAGAGAGAGAGAGAGAGAGAGAGAGAGAGAGAGAGAGAGAGAGAGAGAGAGAGAGAGAGAGTGTGTGTGTGTGTGTGTGTGTGTGTGTGTGTGTGTGTGTGTGTGTGTGTGTGTGTGTGTGTGTGTGTGTGTGTGTGTGTGTGTGTGTGTGTGTGTGAGCGCGTGTATGTACATGTGTGTGCGTGTATGTACTTGTGTGTGCATATATATACATGTGAGTGCTTGTATGTACATGTGTGTGTATGTGGGTATGTGTGTGTATGTAGGTATGTGTGTGTATGTGAGTATGTGTATGCATGTGTGTTAAAGTGTGTATGTGTTTATGTGTGTATTTGTGTATGTGCATATGTGTGCATGTGCATATATGTGCTTATGTGTTTGTGTGTGTTTGTTTCTCGTGTTCTCGTGTGAGTGACTATGGAAACAGAAATAAAAATCTAAATCATGTATCATAATGTCTTGACTTCATGATGTTATGTGTAGTAAAAAGGATAGAGATAATCATGACAATGTGATTCATTTAGGTATGGTTTGAAAATAATTCAACTGTAGGTCTCATTAAATATCACCAAGACAAAAAAGCTGAAATTAATTGAACAGAGTAACATTACACAGGACAAACAGACAACAAAAACTAATATTGTCTTCAATGCACTGACAAAATGCATCACAATTCTGCATGGTTGCAGCTCACAATAACATTGCAATGCCACATTGTACAACACAATGCTGGCGTAAAAAATAGCAGGAAAAAGCAACTACTATGGTAATTATTTAATATGTTCACTTTACAAATGAGCACAGCATTTGATTGGCTTGAATAAATGATAAGAAAAATATTCATCAGTAAAACTGATCAAAACTTCCTGTGCTTCTGTTTCAAGTGATCATCAAAACTATTTTCATTACTGCAAATATGGTTTACATTACTTCCAGTGCCTAGTAAGCAAAATGTCTTATATGCTGTAGTCATGATTTCTTGTCCATAAACATTTTCTGTGGGCCATAACTTGATTATACTTGGACTTCACCTAAAGGTCAATTCTATTTCATCATTATATATCATATCTTTTACCCAAATCTATACTGGTTATTTATAGGATAAAAAAAAGAGTATACCACCTTTTCAGTGAGAGAAATAATGCTAATATTAGACTTTCTATTTTTGGGGGTGTAAGAAAAAAAAAAATTAAACATCACAAAATAAACTGTAAAGTGGTTTATCAATATAGGGCTTTGGGGAATTTATGGAGCTGTGCACCACTGTACTTTTTGAATGTCTGATTCCTCTTTCAAGGACACTTGGAGAGACTTTGCCAAGGGGAGCATTGGAGGGAAGAGAAGAATTATAGATATGTGTCGTCCACTGCTGATATGGCAAGGGATATGACTGCACAGGTGTATGGCAGTCATCAACATGTGGGGTATGGGGCCATAGGAGGCACAGTACTTTGTAACTAGGCTTGCATGTGGTCAAGCCAATCAAAAGCTCCTGAGAACACATGACACTAATAAGACCTTACTGGTACTGAGACAGGACAAAAGACTTAGCATAATAGGTGATAATAAACCTGTTGTCTGTTATTCTCATTGTCCTCTAGAATACACAAGGAAAATGAGTGATAAATTATTAAACCAGGTCTATTTCAGCCTAAATGCCTGTATTGAATGTTTACCCTGCGACATTCTAGAATATAATCTGTTCAGAGATTTACTTTAGATATTCATTAATTATTTGTAGTCATAAATTACAGTTGTAATTCAAATTCAAACACTTCAGCACGCAAGGGAAACTAACAACTCAACCAATAAGAACTCCTATCTGGTCCTGCAGAAGGATCAAAGTCACATAAAACACAATGCATAATACTCACAAAGAACCTTGCGAACAAAATTAGTACTACTGCAAGCTACTCTAAGTGTCATTGTCGTCTACTCTATTGAGGGTGCGCTACTGTCATGAGTATATGTCAACCGCTGCATTCGAGATACCATGTGGAAAAAAATACAGTCACTTAGTACTTTTTTCTACACAATTTGCACAGTCCTTAATGGTACATCATACAATCCACTGTATATACATATCTTCCGTGAATCTGCAGAACTTGCTGTTGTCCGTTTTTCTTTCAAAACAGTAACAACTGAAATTTTCAGTTCTTTGGGCTTATAATGAAGTGTTGCAATATTCCAAAAAATCAAAGTTTATTTATTTATCATCTGTAAGTATTACATATACTTTTGCTAGACACTAATATGCATCAATCTTCTTTTCTCCATTGTCTTTTAGTAACTGATCTCTTGAGATAACAGTTCAAGTGCAAGGAATACTTTTTTATTATCTACTTGACTTTCCTTAAATGAATTTGGTATTATCCTATTTTATAATAAAACATCCCAGAGACTGATGCACTTTGTTGTGGAAAGTGCATCATCTCTCTTAATCAGTTGAATTATATTTTGACGCCTTTTCCTTGTAAAATCAAATTTTCTACTGTATTCTCCAAATATTAAATGAAATACACCTCTCATACTGACCATCAAAAGAAAATAAGACACCAGAAAAGCTCTGACAGATTTCTTGCAGAAAAACTGCTTAACTTGTCTGGGCATAGACTGGCTTCCATGCGATTTCAGATGATGAACAAACTGTCATTGCGTTGCTTTTGCAACAATGACAACAAATCACAAAGTGTTGCAGTTTCACTACGTAGTTGTGTCTAAGGACTGTGGAGAAACTGGGTCTGCAGTCACAGGAGCAGAGTGGTGGGCTCCGCGGCGGCCGAGTTCACCAAGGTACAGTAGTAGTGCTCTGGTAAGGTTTATAGATTTGCCATGGTTTTCTTTACAGTATTTAGGTCTACAACTTCTACACAATAACTGTTTTTAAATCTTATCTTTGACTAACCTCACTAAACGTTTAAAAGTTAAAGATGGTGGAAAATATATATGATGTTGATGAGACAGCAACTCACACCAAAAGAGGGTGAACCCAACCACGACCGCAGGAAATGTAATGCCAGCTGTAATTTCTCTATACTTATCTTCAGTGCTGTAAGTACTCTAATTAAGAAGAAATACTCTAATTCCAAAGAAATAAAGGAGTATTGACAACACTCTAATTTGGAAAACCTGGCTGCATATACTTGTAATTTTCTTGCATAAGAAATTACATAGTCCTCTGTGCCAACTTCTTTTTTTCTCACCAGTCAAATAAACTATGAATATAGATATACACAAAAGCAACAGTGACCATAGTTCATTATCAAAATTTTCAACATACCAAAACACAAATATATACACAGTAGATATACCACACAGACCAAAGACATTATGCACACTAGAGGTAACTATGTCTTTTCTCTTTTGGCAAAATCAAAATGGAACAGTGGGCAGAGTGGAAAATGAAGGCAATCTACTACAGCCACGCGGCCCACCACACCTACCTGTGCATGGATACTGCTTATCAATTCAATGAACACACAGTGAAGGGACTATATGATATCACACTCAGCCCAAACCATAATTATGCAGAATGCAACACGTCATAAGTATGTATTCATCTGCTTGCCGTATGTAAAACCTGTTTCTGCAAGTGTTTTCCCTAAATATAATTATGCTCTTGTTTTCATGTAATCCTGTAAATAAATTGCCCTTCATCCTACATCCTCTTCTATGAATGAGATCATATTTTTTTCATTTTACAAATGTTTTACAAATGAACATTCTCATCCCTTTTCAGTTTTTTATTTGTTTCCTCCAATGAAACTCCAATGAAACTATGCCAATTGCTTCCAGTTAACTTACACATTGTATTTTCACTTTTCCCTTCCATCTCAATCAAAACTGTCATATCTATTTCTTAGGGAGCATATCCTAACTTAACTTGCACAATTCTATGACATTTTGTTTATACTAAACCTACCATATATATTTAAACCATAGATCACTTCTTGACATAATTGTCCCTATACATGATTTCCACATTTTCTTCAATCCATTTCCATACAAATATACACGTTCCTAAATGTAGGCCTTTCTATTAAAATTAATATTCAGCGCACGCAAGAGTGGGGTTCAACTCCCTTCAGTATCCACACACAGGCATCTGGAGCACTGCCACTAGTCAATTCTCCATCTTCAAAGTGTTTGGTATACCACACGCAACATCCATCATGTCAGCAAACGAAGTATAATAGTAGAGAATACAGGAGTTACAGGAGTTACAGTGGTAGCAGTAGTATGGTAGGTAGGGCTCTAAGATCACCTGTTTGTATGGGTAAAAATGAAGAAAGAGGTGTATTTTGGAATGGGCTGAACTTTTGTGGTACCGCTCTCGTTTGGGGAAGGTCGTGGGGCCTGGACCATCTCTCCGGCCTCTCCCTCAGTTTCGTCGTATTCCCCTTCTAGAAAAAGAATGGCGGAAAATTTGGCCTTGAAGGATTAATTGAGAAGGAGGAAAACCTTTGGGTGGTGCAAGGACAGCAAGAAAAGACGAAGAAGATAAAAAGAACTGGTGTACAGCAGCGCAAATTCCACCTCGGATCTGTGTGACCTCCAGGAGATTCTTGGCACCCGGAAACTGCACCTAGTAGCCCCTGCCATGTGGCTCCTGCCTCCACCTACCATGTGTTTACAGGTGGTGTTTTCATATGAAATATACTATATATATGATAGGCCAAACATACATGGATGTAATTTGCAACTTCCAGTCTCTCTCTCATACTCTCTCTCTCTCTCTCTCTCTCTCTCTCTCTCTCTCTCTCTCTCTCACACACACACACACACACACACACACACACACACACACACACACACACACACACAAATATTCAGTGTGATATCTGACCACAGCATGTTAGTTTGGTCTATGATGTTATGTGCTTTGTTGTAAACAAATTGTATGTTTTATTATACAAGGAGGCTATATGCCATGTTTGATGTCATAAGAGCAGTGGTGCCAAAAATGTACCACAGCAGTAAATAAATACTGCCATATTAAACCACAATATTGCCTCTAAAAACAGGCACTGTGGTATACAGGCAGTGTATATGTTTGCAGCACATAGGTAGTGTTGGCAGGAGCAATAGCACACTAGCAGTGCTTCACTGTGCTACAAGGCAGAAGCAGTGGTGCCCATAGCTATGTCGTAAGCGGTGTAACAGCACAGCACCATTGGGGGACCAGGGTTAGGGAAACAGGAAACATTTATAATGTTTAGGACCTTTTTGTGGTGTGGGTTGTGTAGTGTGTGCACCAAACCTGGGGCACACACACATACCTGTTTGTGTGGGAGAAAATAAAAAAACTGGAGAACGGGGGCAATGGCTTGATTTTGGTGGCAGTACTGAGCTGTGATGCACGCCGTGGTCTGGCTCCTGGTGGATGTTCCTCGCTCTCCTCTTCCACTTCTTCCTCCTCTGTAACATACCACAGCCATGGTGGTGAGGGGGGATACTGGGGAATGGTAGCAGGGAGGAGGAATAGGAGGTAAAGGTTTTGAAGGTAGAGGCAGTGATAGTAGTGTTGAAAATAACAAAGAAAATAGTTGTTATGGAAGGATTAGTTAGGGACATGGAAGTATGGTAGTGAAGAGAAAGAGTGGTTAGAGTGAAGCACATGTGCAATGGCAGTGGCAAATGGCTACATGACTGACTACATGAAATTAAAGGAAACGATACCAGTATCGGGAGACATGTCAGCAATGAAGAGTAAAAAATGTATAGAAATATGGTAAGGTACAGAAATTGATTGGCAGTGCATCTGCAGTGAAGATTACGAGGAGGATAGGATATGACAGTGACCAGATGCAGCAGTGGATATAGTAATAGTGTGGAATGTCTGTAGAGGAGGCAGTAGTAACAAATGAATAAATATAAAGAGGAACAATATTCAGCACAAGAAGGTTCTTTAAGAATAATAATGTATAGGCAATGTAAGTCAACGATTTTGATCTTTGTTACAAAGAAGTTGAAATTTTGTTAAATAAGAGGGGCAGGATACAGATACGATATTTGATAGCCATGAGCTGAATCAGATCACAATGGTTGGAAACAAGGGGGATAACTGATGAACTAATAAGTAATAATATAATGAATGTCAAAACCACAACAATATTAACAATAACTCTACAAGAGATAATGTGCTGGTTATATTGACTAATCTTTTAGTGACTTACTGTAAAGAAAACAATATTTAGTACTGGAGTAATTGTTGAAAGAAATATTGTGATAAGTGAAGGATGCTAGTTGGACTGATACAGAAACCATACAGGTATAGATGTTTTCAGTGACTGTCAGAAGGAGGAAGTTCACAGTTGTTTTGGAGATGTGAGTGGTGGCAAAAGAGAGTAGTATAAGGTAATGGTATTTGTACTCTTTGATATTTGAGTCACTCAGGGATTACCATGAGATCTATAGATACTGCTGATGAAAAGGTAGAGTTATTTAATATTCAGCTGGAGTTTGGAGGATTTGGTTTACAGAATCTTTAAGTAAATATGTGTGAACAATGAATGGTTCTTGAAAATCTATGATTGTGTCACATTATTGCTGAAAACTCTCCACTTTTTGAAATCAAGAAAATAAAATAGAAATGATAGTAAAATGAAGAACAATTTTTTTTTAGACTTGAATTGAATAACTATAGTAAACATTAGCCTTTTTGAGTGGCCACATCTTAAGATGTTTGGCCTAGGTTGGGCATCTTCAGATGTGTTTTCTGTCATTTTCTAGACCTATGGTATGATAAAAGTCTATTTATGATATATTAGCAAAGTGATATTAATAAGCATTTGGTATGATGCATTAATTACACAACTGAAGGAATAACTAGAGGTGATTAAATATGCTCTTTTGCTATATGATAAAAACTGAGAAAGAGTCAAAGAGAGATGGTCTGCGACTCATGATGTGTTTGAATATGATATAGTAAGGAAGAGAAATAGTTTCAAAGGTGTGTACAAATACACTCTACAAAGAGGAAAAGGTGGGCTTATTGAGAGAAAAGGTTGGAGGATAATTTGGAAATTATAAGAAACGAGAAAGAATGAAGGGAGAACACTGCAGAAACAAGAGGACCGTTGAGAAAGGAGAAGGATAGTTACATCTGCAGATGCCATTCAGACATCTGACATGGTTACATTTAGAGCAACCAGGAACTTGACAAAGCTGGAGAGGAGACGAGTTATAGTAGCCACATGAAGCAGGGAAAAGTGTACACAAATAGCTAACTAATGCAATACATCACTGGTGGGTTGTGCCTTGCAATTTATTGCTGCCAGAGCTTCAGGCATGTAACTATATAATACACACATGGCATCTGATTAAGGCATTATAATAGGAACTAAAGTAAACAGAAATCACTGAAAACCTGAAAATACTGTTATTATCAAATAAACAACGACATAGTTAAATCATAATACTGAAGCAAATTCTACTAACATCAAGAATATAAACAAAGGCAAAGTTAAAAATCAAATACAAGTGATAGTCTAGTGAAATGATGCAAAATGCAAAATAAATATGACAAATAACAAATAAAAGGAGCTAAAGCAGAAACAGCATCTAATAAGATCAAAAGGCTCAACTGATGACGGAGAAACAAAAATGAAAATGCGTTAATTAAAAGAAAACACACAAATATGCAAAAGAAATGACACAAAAAGCAAAACAGAAGGAAACAAAAATAAAAATATTCGATATACTAGCTGCTGATTTTCTATGGACTAACCTAGGCACACAAGCTGGTGTTTTATGCATTAGACACTCAAATGGAATATAATTAACTATCAGTACTATGGATATCAAGGTACAACAATAATTTCTGTAAAAATAATCTTGACAAAGAAATGGTTAAAATACTTCAAAATCTGTGGAAGAAGACTATATTAGGTACAAGCACAAGTGAAACACAAGTGGATTATTATTTCATGACCTATTTAGCTAAACTAATGTAACTAATACTGAATATTAGGAAAAAAATGCAAATAGCCACACTGAAAAGAAACAAACATACGTTGCTGCTCTCTCTCTCAAGTACACATGCATACATGCGTGTGTGCATGTATGCACACGTATACACACACACACACACACACACACACACACACACACACACACACACACACACACACACACACACACACACACACACACGCACACGCACGCACGCACATGCACACACATGCGCACACACACACACACACACACATACACACACACAAACACCATACAATATACAAACAAATGCGCAAAAAATACATTTAGCATCCAGTAATCTATAATAAGTGATCCTAATTACAGCTTAAAGACCTAAGTCTACAAGCATGAATAAATGTTAATCAATGAATAAATTATGAATATAAACATTACAATACAATGGTACTATAACATAAAAGCTGTTAAAATTTGTAGTAACTAAAGCTTAGCTAATTTTTCAAGGCTTCCATTATCACAAGTGTTTCAACATGTGCTTGTACTTATCACAACAGAAGTATTTCAGAATTCATATCCATATACAGCACTTTAAATCTAACAGTTAATTTTCTTTCCTTTTCAGTAGGCCTTGATATAACTTATGATAAATTTATAGTTAGTTCTTTTAGAGTATCATTAACATAATTTTATTTTTACCCAAAATTTAATAATCACATTAAGGGCAGTCCCTACCACATTGTCCTCATACTGATCAAAACAAATTCTAAAAAGTTTATTGTGAAAAAAATTAGTCACTTTAACTTGCAAATTCTATAGCAGCTTTGTAAATTACAACTAACTCTATGGCAAACCATACAATAGCACCTAATTCCTATTTGATAATTTTCCTCTAAATCAATCTAGCTGATGTTAAACTAGCTAATCTTAAAACTCAATGCTCAAAGAGTAAAGGAATTGTTTGCTCTTCTGTCTCACATAAACTAACAACACTTATCATGTAGTATCTGAGAAGTGTGCATACTAAATGAAAAGTAGATTCATCAAACAACATTCTTTCTATAAGAAATGTCCTGATCCTTTCTTAGATAGATATATATTTTTTTATGGGAAAACAAAATCATTTAAACAGCAACTTCTCGATTCATAGACAATGTGATAATCTACTTGTTAATGAATCAGGTACCTTTTAATGGCATGTGAAATTTCTTTTATATCCCACAACTTACACTCCAAGAAAATATCAATTGAGGAATCTAATACATTTGATCTACTTAAATTCAAAGAGGAAGGGTATCTGATAATTGTTCATTTCTTTTTAATTAATCAAATAGTAGTGTAAATAACCAATATCATAATGACGATTATAGCAACAATGATGATGATCATAATAATAATAATACATGAAAGTTTGTTAACTACTGGAGCAGAATTCCTGTCATATTTGTAAGAACATCTAAGATGTTTTGATTCTGTACATCTTTATATAAGCTAGAAAAGCACCCATAAAATGCCATAAAATAGGTCTGTTTAACTAATAGGTTGAAAAATAGGGCCCCTGCACATAAGGAAGATTTTGAGAGCGTACTATTATGGAGGACAAACAATGCAAACAAGGTTGTTAGAATGTATTTAAAAGCAATATTAATAGATGATTTGTGCAATATTGCAGTTCAATCTTTAAATAAAGATTCTGTAAAAAGGATAGAGGAAGGAAGGTATTCCATCATGTTTAGGATATTTTTAAAAGGCATGGTTTATGAGTTTATGATTATCATTGCATGGAAAATAATTGATTTTTGCCATCATATTCCAGACCCATGTTTCAAAGTGCTGTATATGATCACTAAATAATTCAGATTCTTATTCTGAAACTTATTTTATTGTAATTTCTTTCATAATTGAAACAAAAAGAGAACAAATAAAATCAATATATCAATATATCATACAATACTCTATGTCAATGTAAAGTAAACAACATCTTTTTTTAAAGAAATTGACTGATTTTAAACGAAAAAGAATTGAGTTATGAGAAGAAAATGTATCCTTACCTTCTTCCATTTCAGCTTCATTTTCATAATCATCATATTTTCCTTCTTCTGGTATTTGGTCATGCTCTATCTGTACTTTTGCATGACTGGCAGCATCACCATCCCTGTAAGGATGATGTTCTATGAAATCCAAGCAAATAAAACATCTGGCAGTATCATAAGAAATAGTAAATGTAGTCAGGTAATTAAAGTGGCTTAAAATAAGGTGAGTAGCAGTATAAATGCTCATCTGCAAACCTTTTCATTGATATTCTCTTCAACTATGAACTGACTTAAATATTGAGTGATTAGTTTGGAACTGACTTGGAAGCAAATATAATAACATGTGAAGAACAAAAAACTTGTTTACTCTGGTCAAGGCTTAATAATTCAAAATAGTCTATGAATAGGTGACAAGGTAGAAAAACAGATAGGTATAATCAATCTTGAACTCATGTATGTATGACTGTATATGTGATCTTAACAAAGTTTCCTGCAAATATTTCAATTCAGATTATATGCTAGCTGCACAGAAAACTATAACACCCCTTTAAAAATATGACCATTTGCAATAATTACCTCAAAGCTATGTGATTTAATGCTGTCTTTTCTTCACCTTCAATTCCTTCTTCCTCTATCTTTTCACCTTCTTCACCGCCTCCACCTTCACCCTGCAAAAATAAATGTTTAAATAAACAAAAAGAAAGAAAAAAGAAAAACAAATTTCAAGTAAGCATACGAAGCAGACAAATTCGGCCATTTTGTTTCCTTTTTCTTTTTGCTCGGAGAACGAAGCAATAATGAATAGGGTCATACAGTCAGCCTACTTACTTCCTCTCCTTCTTTGCCTTCTTCCTCTTCAGCATCACCAAGAGCATCAGCATCAGCCAAGTTGTCGACAGCGATAGCCAAGAAGACATTGAGCAAGATGTCTGGTTTTTGTGAGTTAAGGCTTTCATGTGCATTCTGTTTCATTGATGTACACGCAAATTACCATACCCCCCAAAAAAAGTAGTAATAATAATCATCATTACTATAGTAATATCAATTAAAAAAAGAAAGAAAAAAGAATAAGGAAATACTGGAATAGTTGAAAGCTTTGAATAAGAAAATATTATGAACACTATGAGATATTCTAACATATTCACTTAAATGTTTCAATAAAAAAAAATAAAAAATCATATACATACAAGTCATGTCCCAGAGAAATTCATCCTGACAGAAATTCACCTCTTGAAAATTTCCCTAAACTTAACCAAAGTATCATACATATGCTTATTCATATATGATTAAGCAAACCTGGACAACCTTTTCCCTTGACCAATTGTTTAAAGAGCTTTTGGAAAGGATACAGTTACCACAGATGAAAAGAATGATGAAGTAGAAACAGGCGATGATACCAGGAGTGGCCACTCCACCATAGGCACGAATACCGTCATACATCACGACGTTCCAATCCTCACCTGTCAGGATCTGCAAACAGGAACAAGCATTAACAGTGCTTACTGGCTGGATATTGCATGGTGTTCAAAATTTAGATAATGACTCAAAGATATTTTGTAACAGTGAAGATATGCCAATCTGATATAAAATGACACCTACTATCAATGGTAAAAAAATATTTGAAAAATTGGACATGATATTTCAGTAACTATAAAAAAAATGGGTGTGATTTCTTATTTCATATTTTAGTAGTATAAACTATTCATCACATGATCATACTACTTCTAAATTCCATGCATCATGCATTGGAAAAGCTGTTGTTTTATCATAACAATTCAGTATATCACAAACACGCTTTAATAAGTAGCTGTAGAAGACAGAATTTTACAAAAGAATGTCTTGTATGACTTTGGTCATACATACACATGCACATACACACCTACACACACAAATATATATATATATGCATATATATATGCATATATATATATGCATATATATATATATATATATATAATATATATATATATATATATATATATATATATATATATATATATATATATATATATATATATATATATATATATATATATATATATATATATATATATATATATATATATATATATATATATATACATATACATAGATACACACACACACACACACACACACACACACAC
>BOPN01000224.1:198414-203414 GCA_017312705.2 Penaeus japonicus
GCTGTAAGCATGCAATTTTTTTAAAAATTATTTCCCAGCATCTGATGAAGTTGAGAAATGATAACAATAATAAAATAAAAAATGATGAAAGATCAGCTTTCAAGTCATAAACTGTGGCTTTTTTCTCCCATTTCTGTAAAGCAAAGGGATTAGTATCTAATTTAAGATTAAAAGTTCATATTCAGTTTGACCATTTCACCTTTAGCGACTTAAAGGTGAAAGAGAAAAAGAAAGTGAGAGAGAAAGAGAAAAAGAAAGAGAAAGAGAAAGAGAAATAGAGAGAGAGAGAGAGAGAGAGAGAGAGAGAGAGAGAGAGAGAGAGAGAGAGAGAGAGAGAGAGAGAGAGAGAGAGAGAGAGAGAGAGAGAGAGAGAGAGAGAGAGAGAAAGAAGGAAAGAAATAGTTAAGAGAGAGATTTAGAATATATAGAAAATATACTCCTTCAGTCTCGTTTACCGGTGCTGGAAAAAAATATTGTCTGCATATGCTTCCACTTATTATAAGCTGTTTATAATATAATCACATCTTTCGAACTTTTCAAAAGCGTGAAAGAGGTAAAAAATAAAATATAAAATAAATCTACACTGCCAAACTTACACCTGTTGTCATGTAAACAGCTGCTGTAGTTTAATTATCTTAGCTGTATTTTTAAAATGTTGCTCATTTATATAAGGCCATGTGTCTATTCAAATCCCACTGTCGTATTTACAAAAGAAAGAAATTTATTTAATGCATGCCCATTATGATATGAATATGTATGCTTAAATGTATGTGTGTGTATGTGTGTGTGTGTGTGTGTGTGTGTGTGTGTGTGTGTGTGTGTGTGTGTGTGTGTGTGTGTGTGTGTGTGTGTGTGTGTGTGTGTGTTTAAACATGTATGTATACATGTAAGTATGTCTGAACGGTATGTATGAAAACGAATAAATGAAAGTTGAATGCATATGCAAACGAAATATCGAGATTTCGACAATCCAATTAAAATTAATAGAGCATTGGTATCCATATTAATCAAGTACATAAACATCTTAATCAACAAGCCTCATTAAACTTTAGATCTGAAGCAATATCTTTAATTAAGCTTGGTGCAGTGTAGCCTCAAGGTCAGCCACCCATTCCATCCTCGGGTTAAAAACAATATGTACAGCGACATGGATGCATCTCAAAATGTACCTGAAACACCGTTAATAAAGCTGCCCAAAATGTATCAAAGTTACTCCGCTGTTCCTCCGTGAACTTCCTGCCGAATATCTGCATACCGAGCAACGTAAAGATAAAGATAAAGAGGAAGAGAATGACAAGAAGAGACATTATTGACCGGCATTGAGAGACCAACCGATGTACCAAGTTGCGCATTGATCTCCAGTATCTGCAACGATAGGATGTTCCGTATGTAAACGCTAGGTGCTTCTGGTAATTTGCTGGTCGAATTAAACATAAATCTGGCTCTTCCAATGAGAGGCTTTATTTTGTATATATTAGACCTCTTACGTAAATATTTTAGTATATCAAATTGTAGTATGATTGAGGGAAGTTGATATATATGTATATGTATATGTATGTATGGATATGTACATATACATGTACATATATATATATATATATATATATATATATATATATATATATATATATATATATATATATATTATATATATATATATATATATGTATGTATATATATATATATATATATATATGTATGTATATGTATATGTACATATATATATATATATATATATATATATATATATATATATATATATATATGTATATACATATACATTTGATTAAAAAAAAATGTATGAGTGTGATGGTGTACCTGCTCATCCATTTTCAATTATGATAATCACCAAATAAAATTGTAAATATTCAAAAAAATATATCACCTTAATTGTTATTTTTATCTATTTTCAGACAGAACCTCGCACCTGGGAAACTTGTTCATATATTTTCATAAAAGTATGTCTAAAATATATCTTTCCGCATAACAAAGACCTCAGCATACCATGTTCTGCAATTCTTAATAATTCAAACAACAGTTATTCAATAACTGCTTCACACAAACCCTCCCTCTACCTAAGTAAGACAACAACAACAACAACAACAACAAAAAAAAATCGTGAACTTACTTTGTCACTTTGAATACTCTGAGTAGACGGACACATCTGAGCACCGAGACACCCAGTGGAGGCATAATCTCAGTGGATGTGAGAACTACCTCGGTGATGCTGCTGATCACCACAAAACAATCAAAACGATTGAACAAAGACACAAAGTAGCCCTGTGGGTGGAGAGAGATTGGATTAGTGAGAAATTTCATGATTTTTTGATGTACTTTATCGAAATAAAATGTTTCATGTTTAGAGGTGATATGATGTTTTCTACTTTTTTTTTAGATATGTATGATTGTGATGGGTGGTTTTGCAAAGACGTACACGCAAGGAGTGTTTTTATGATACATAGATAGAATATAGAGTAAATTATCACTAAACTAAGAAGTCTGCCTCTCTTGTTTCCTTAATCACTCACACACACACACACACACACACACACACACAGAGTTTCTGTCTTTACTCTTTTTTCACACCTTCATGAAAAAGATATATATACACATCGGCATATCAACTTACTTGGAAGCCTAAACTGTACATCTTTAACAACATTTCACATGTAAACAGCACCACGAAGAAATGATTGGTATAATCTGAAAAATATTGGTTCATGGTTAAAAGCAATGAAATATTGAAGTATCAACAATCTTAAGTATTTGCAAGATGTCAACAGTCTATCTTATGGTCACCAATCAAGTCATATAATTGATTCATGTAAAGAACAATCATGTATATGAATCCTAAATCTACAAAAGTCCTCTAAGACTCGTGTAATGAACATCAATTTCAATTCAGTATTGCCACAACAGCGTAATATTCGAATAAAGGACAAACAAACATTAAAGAGAGTTAAACAAAAATATATCATCAATGCACCTTGGAACTTGCTAAGCCAGTCAGGTTGCCGATAGTGCTCACTGGCCAGGACTGCAGTATTGAGGAAGACAAGAACAATGATGAGCCAGTAAAATGCTTGCGATTTTACAGCTTTTCGGCACGCCCGCCTGCATCTCCGATTGACACTGTGGACACAAGGACTGGTTTTACTCACCACGAATCGAGGTACTCTGTCATAAACTGCGGGTGTTATATCCTCCATTTATTTTGAGTGCACACCATACTTCTCTCTCTCTCTCTCTCTCTCTCTCTCTCTCTCTCTCTCTCTCTCTCTCTCTCTCTCTCTCTCTCTCTCTCTTTATTTTGTAGACACATTTCCTAATCCATACAAATCCACATGCACGTTCACACTTCCGCATTATCAGCCACACAGTAATAGGCATGCAAAATCCACAGAGTTTTTGTAAGTAGAATCACAGGTAGCTTTATCAGTTGGAGAGTCAGTGATCTGCCGGGGAGAAAGTTAGATTACGAAAAGAAGAAAGTGAAGCACCTCATTCAGAAACATGTGAGTGCATTATCGTAAGTTAAGATACGGGTATTCTTTGCAGGATAACTAGTGCAGGTATATGTACACCAAGAAATTCAGAAAAAATATATGGTATTACAAAACAGAAAAGCTTATCAGAGGAACAATTTCTAAATGTGAATGGAACGAGAAGGGAGAGCAATTGGAGGATGTATATTAGAAAAAGTGGGAAAAAACAATCGAGAAGTAATTAGTATATACTTGAATAGCAACATGAAGACCAGAAGATTGTTAATGTTATGTAACCAACAGTTCTGGAAGGCAAACCACAGTCATGGAAAGAGATCTGGTATGTTAGGAAAACTGGAGAAAATTTGTGAGTAAAGCAAGTGTAATGTCAGCTATTTTTTATGAAAAAATAATGTGATTGCAGGGATCATAGTGATGTTGAAGATTACTGAAAGAACAGTTCTCAAGACCAGAGTCATGTTCATCTGTTTGAAATAATGGTAAAAAGTACTGACCTACTGGCTGACCATGCTCACCATTAGAGACACTAAACCATACACAGATGATCAGCAAAATGTACAAGTAAATATAAAACAACTACAAAAGAATAACATCAATTTGGGGAACGACATGTTAGTATGATTGTCAGTCCAAAAATATGTGTATGTGTGAAGCTATTTGCAACTATTCCCATATTTGCAATTATTCCTATACGAGTCAGGCTAAATGTGTGTATGTATGTACATGCACTCCTGTATGTGTGTATAAACATATATGTTTGTCAAAGAGTTTGGTCCAATATATATATATACCCTCCATGTCCAAATTTTGCACGCTTCCGATAAAAAGACAAAGCTTGATGAGGTCATATATCAATCACATAATGAACTATGCCACTCACTGTGACACATAATAATTTCCACAACCTCGTACTTAATGGAAAATCAGTGTAAATTTGCCATAGCGGCAGATCCACCGTTTCTGCAGTGCTATTTACATGTCTTCTACAAGGTAGAAAATTCGTATATGAGTTATTAGTACTGTAGCCAAACAGGATCACCATGCTAGGGTAAGGTGGGCTAGGGAGCAACGTTATTTACCACTACCCGGGATACACACCCTACCATCCCTTTCACGAAGCTAGTGCAGGAAAGAGACAGAAATAATGTGTTAATATGTCTAATATCTAGATAAAAATATTGAATATTGTTATTTTTTTAATCTCTAACACAAAATAGTTTGTTACTGTCTGATGCTAAACTATAGTAAAAAAAATGAATGTTTGATATGAAAATACTATAATGTTGGGAAGCCTCATTATCTTTATGAAGACGTTGAAGTATATATGCCAGTATCTCTAAGAAATAATATAGATACCTGGCTACAAAGGAGACTTCCCTACACGTGTCTGGATTACAAAACCAAACAGAATAGATCAACACAGAAACTAAATTAAATAAAATAAAATCTGTTAGCTAAAGTAAAATAAAACAAAATTAAACTAAATGAATAATA